>CAKJTV020000129.1:0-18653 GCA_917862395.2 Heliconius sara | reverse complement strand
AATTTTTAGTTTTATAGGGATCAATTAGGATGCACAGCTTCAGTTTATTCTTTTTGTACTTATTAATTTTCTGCAGCGCTTTGATTTAAGACATCGCGCTGTTAATAAATAAAATCAACTCATTGTCCCGAGAGCGTACGAGCCCACTAATACTACGTGAACTGTCAGACGTTGGTCTACTGCGACTTGATAGCCTTATAAGGTGGTCAATTCGTATAAATTATTAATTGATTGTTATAAAATTTGTGGAGAAAATTTTAAAATAAAGAAATATTAAGTTCTTTTTAGATTTTTAATTAATAAATAAATACCTTACCTAAAAACAACTGAAGGTATGCATGAAATTTTCTTCATTCGATCCCACGTTCTTCGCTTTTTTTCCACTATTATTATTATTTCCGCTTTTTTATTATTATTATCTAAAGCTCAGAATAAAAAATTAAAAGATAATTTTTTTAGAAACATATAATTTTTAACATAGCGGGGTTTGAAATCTTATCGGCGATTTCCAAGAATTGCGGGTTCAAATCTCACTGTGTTCCATTTTTCATCATTTGCCTAATTAAATATTGTTCTTTCCTAAGTGTAAAATAAAATTTTAGGAATTGTAAAAAATATTGCTTAATGTTTCCAAGTCACCTTACAGCATTAAGTCACCGCTACGGTCAGTATATTTTTTATATCGCAAGTATCAGTTACACTTTTGTATAAACGACGTTACTGTTGTTACTATTAGCGTCATTTTGTATAAACAACGTTCTATATTCATAGCTCCTAATATATTCATGTATGAAGACACGTATCGTATTTCCAATACATGGTTTTAAATTCTACGTTTATAAACTTAACATATAAATTAGAATTTATATGTGTAGAGTAGCTAAATATTCGGTGTTACGTGTTAATTTTATTTTAACTTCTTTTTTCCTGGGCGCCTAGTGTTTTTGCTTAAGACACTTCTTTTCCCCACTTTCCGCTGAATTCTGGAGGCAACTCAACTTAACTCAACGCCACATTTTGCCTCGACACGAGAACGAAGAAATGAAAATATTGAATATTTTATTTCCTCGAGTGTCGAACCCACCACCCGTCGCGCTTACAGTCACACGCTTGTGAACATGTATCACGCCTGGCTTCATCGTAATTGCGGGTTCCCTTCCAACTTGGGGAATGTTACAGTACAGTACTGGCTGTGGTTTTGACTGACTTGTGGCCGGCCGCCTGGTCAAGTGGAAATAAATAAGAGTTACGACGTCTATATATTTTTAAACTATTTGGAAAGGGATACCACGTAATTGTAATAGGTGACATGTATCACCTACTAACAATACTTCACACGTCTGCCACTTAAACTAGGCTTATAACTACATATTCAATTCCTACGAAAATGTTCTCAAAGCTCTATATTGAATCGTTTTTTTACTTAAGTTCTTACTTGTTATCTACATCTTTTCACATCTAATTTAGTGAAGACATCGTGGCGCGGTGGACCAGAGTATAACTGTCAACACGATGGTTGTACATTCAATTCTTGGAATAAATTATTTTTATTTCCCTGACAGATTATCTTTGAGTTTTAACTTTGAAATTTAAAATAATCATATCAAGTTATTTAATATACTCTACTCATTTATAATCAAAGGTCAATTTTATTCAATTCAAGAAATTAGATGAAACGAAACAAAAAATAATCCTTTTTAAATTAATATTTGCAGTAACATCAATTATAAGGCTATATAGCTTAATGATGTCAGTAAATAGTTGTATTATATTTTACTAAGCAAACAACAATTGCCAACGATTGTTTAACAGATTCTATGTTCCGAGACACCTGCGCTTCATAAACTTACAGAAGTTGCGTACTTTGTTATATATTACGTTCAAGGAATGCAAAATATTTGTATATTTGTTATATAGCGCTCGGTGTCACAGGCGGAAAAATTATTAAATATTATAATATGTCCGTCTGATAGGCGGCCGAGTGCAACAAAAATGCTGACAAAGGGAGATCAGGTGAACAGCGCTGGTGGGAAAGGAATTTCTTCTTTTCCCACACTTATTATTCCATCGTGGAGTAATTAAGTCGTAGGTTAAATTAGATTAATTTAGGCTTAAGCAGATTACTGTTTTTCCAACATTGAAGGCAGTAATCTTAGACATAGTTTAGTTTTAGAATTAATTTGTATTTTAAATTTAAAATTTTTATTAATATAAGTTTAAGATATAAAAATCGTATTTTCTTAACCCTCCAACTGCAGCCTACGTAACTCATTTGTGTATGTAAATATTTTTGTTTTTAGTTTTTGATATAATTATATTGATTCACATAGCTGAATTCTATTATACAATATATATTTTTTTGGCTTCACTCTGTATTCCACATGTAGCAGGGCTTGTTAAGATACTCCACTCCCCACTTTACGCCAAGAACATTGCGTGTTGAAAGGCGAAACTCAACGCCGCACTAAGCCTCGACACCAGACTGAAGTGATGGTAATATTAAATATTTTCATTTTCTTGATTGTAAATCGAACCAACAACCTGTCGCATTCACAGTTACACACTTGTACGCTGCGCCACGACCTTACTAATAATAATTATTATTATTAATACAAAACTTCACAATACATTCTGCAATACTACAAATATTAAAAATATTATAGTCGAAAATGTACTACTAACTATTTACCGATAGTTAAAAAAATGAATAGCATTTGATATAAAATTCGTAACCATTAAATGCCACTAATAGCAACAATAAATTATATTTTAATATTTGTCTCTCTGGTAAATTAGTCACGTATAAATAGCCTCATTAAATCGTTTGTGTGTAAACCGTAATACAGTACATCGCTAAATAAAAATTACCACATCATTCTATTTAACATATTAAATAAGTAATGCTGTATTTCGCAAACAGCAGGACATACCATACACTACTACACCATATACTCGATATGTAGAAATATTACTATAGAGAATGAGAGATCAATAACTCCCTTTGACTACTATAATATGTATTATATTATATATACTATTATATATTTGTTAACTTTAGTGTATACATACTACTTTTGTAGTAGAATCCTTGCCAACACAGTGAACCAAATCAGTCGAGTTCCTTGCCAAAAAAGTTTGATCAACTTAAATTAGAAATGTTTTTTTTAAAGTACTATTAAAAATACTATTTCGTGTTTTCAATTGTATTTGTAATTTATTTGCTTGAACGCTAATCTCATGAACTTATTATATTGGTTAAAATTGAAAAAACCTTTTTGTGTTTTATAGTTCATTTATGAAAAAGACTATGTGTAAGTAATGTTACGTTAATTGTAATGTCAATCCGAGCGCTTAGAATGTCTCGCGTGTAAAACGCATTTTTTAGCTATTTCCATTTGATCATGGAGGAAAAGCTGTAGACAAAAGCTACTAGAGCTATAAGCTCTTGACTCTATAAGACTTGATAATTTAGTAAATTATAATATATAATAAATACATGCCTTTGATCTTTTTATCTTAATCCTGTCGAACTTAATAGAATGTTCGTAAATAGGTTGTATAAATGCGGTCAGATAACCTGTTTAGGGAGACCCCGGGCTCCTTAGCGGCCAAACTAATGCCTTCTGACTTGAATTCTAATCAGTCACTTAAATATTCAAGAGAATAACCGATACGGTTTTCCTATTATGGTTAAATATTCCTTCTTATTGTTGGTTATGTACTCGTAGACTTTTAAGTTATGTTCTTATATCGTCGTCGTACAGCAGTTGGAAGCTTTTTGATTATATACATGGTTTTTGGTTGTTTGTTTGATTCCCACGCAGAATAACTTTAATTTTTTAATTATCAATTTTTTTACTCCTTTTTGAGTCCTCTCTAGTTTTGAAGTGGAGAACGGAGTTTACACTCTAAATTTCGCCGACTAACCCGTATAATACAAAGAATTCGTAAAGTAAAAAAATCTGACGCAGGGGCACAAAAAAGTGCGTCGGTTGTGAATTTGATTCATACTAAGGGGAGAATGAATTATCTCTATATATAATAAGACAGTAAAAATATTTTGTCTGTACATTTAGTAATTTTGACTGAAATGGATAGAGGGACACTTAAAAAGAATAATAGAAAGCAAAAAATTTTTTTTGAATTTCTTGTCTGTCTGTCTGTCGATATTTTTTGTCCGCATTTTTCTCTGAAATTACTGAGCCAATTTACTTAAAAGTTTCACCAATTGCTTTGTTTTAACTCAACTTAACTACTAAAGTTTGGTTCATCAAAATAAGTTCATTTAAAAAAAAGTTATCGTCATTTGAATGAACTCAAGGCATTAGTTTGCCTGCGAATGTTATATAGCAATCGCGCTGATAAGATTTTTGGCCAAAGAATGTCATTCGAAACGACATTCGAAACGTGTTGGTTATATGGCTGTTGATAAAAATATATATTTTTGAAGCACTGTTACACAATATTTTATATAATAAAGTAAACAAAATTGAATTGTTAATGGAGATTGCCTTTATAAATCGTAACAGTTAAGTTTAAGTCGTAATTAATTCAACACAGAGATAAAGAACGATTTGATCTTCAAGGAAATATCAAATAAATACATAGATTGTTTGGTTTGTTCGTTCGTTTGAAATAAATCTATATAAAAATGCCTAAAAACATCCTTTCTACGTATACTCTGTAATAACTGCATAATTATTTACCAATTGTAGCTTTAACTAATTTAAAAACTGTACAGGAGTTAATATGCAATCATTACAGTTGTTTTACAAAGAATATTATGAATCCTTCAAATCAATAATTTAAAATTTTAAATTTAAGGTTGTCTGAAGGACAAAATTAAATTATTCACTGACATCAGCACATTTAACATAGTTTTAAAATTATGATAAAACGTACATTACATAGTTAAAAAGAAAGAAGAAGAGATGTTAGATGTGTGATATGAAATAAAAATTAGCTTTATGTATATTTTATAAATATCAAATTTCAACATTGGTCGTATTTTTTAATTCAAAACAATAAAAAAATCTTATAGAAATTACGATAATGTAGTTAAAAAATCATATTAGAAGTCATTATAGTCGCCGCGAACGGGCACCTAGTAATTTACAAATGTATTAATTTTTTTACTCTAGGCAAGGCAAAATAGCGACATTGAGTTCCGGTAGTCAACACGCAATGACTCAAAAATTAGGCAAAAAATAGAGAACGGAGTGTCTTAACACTATAAAATGTTTCCCTCTGCCAATCATGCTACATACAGGATACAGCGTAATACTAAAAAATACACTACAAATTCACAATTTCTAAACGTGTCATATTGAAAGTCTTATACAAATGTCAAAGAGACTCCCTACAAATTATTACACGCAAGTCAAAATTTTATGTACACTTTAAACACGTAGTATATTCAAACTGCTTTGCATTAAGTTAGTACGTTTTGTTTCACTTTGCTTCGTTACATACACGGTGTTATACGGTAATGTATACCGTATAACACCGTATTCATTTTAATGTTTCTCCTCCACTCGACGCCTTTACCGCGATATCTTTTTGTTTCTCAGATAGAAAATGTTATTAGTGTTATGTTCTGGATTGCATAGAGTTGCAGGGATTGTTGGGATCAAGTGAAGCGGGAAGTATTATTGAAAATATTATATTATACACAGTGTGTTCCTTCTTGAAAATGGTGTAGAAAATAATTGCTACTGTCAATTGTCTCGATTTTAACTATTTGCAATAAAGTATAGACATTTTACTTTCGCACTATAGAGCTAATATTGTACGAAGTTGTCTACATTTATTGACAACATATTAATAATTTATTTTAAATATTTGTCCAATGTTATTCTAATAAAGTATTGTTTCGCGCTGTTCTATTCAAACTACGACAATTTTAGCATAAATATGACTGTCATATGCGTACATTTGTATACTGTACATATAAAAAACTGAATGTGATAAAAGTAAATATCAAAACGTTTACTCAGGCATGTGGAACAAACAAAAGGTAAATTGGTTCGTGCAAAATGTTAGAGTGCAATAAATAAATCATAATATTGTTATTTCAATACAATATTAGGTTGTATTCTTTACATTTTTTAAAGTGTTATTCCACGCTTAGAAAAAAATACTCTTTAAGAAAACGTATAAAATATAGTTGCTTAAAGCGTACAGAGATGCTAACTACCAATATAAATAAGTTGTAATAAGCATATAAAATTTTTGCCGAAAGTCGATGGGAACGTATGGCTTAGTTGGTCAGAGCGCTTGAACGGTTTTCAAAGAAAATTTTTAAAATTTGAACGTAGGGATTTGAACCCGGGCCAATTTCAAGTCCCTACGATCAAATTTAAAACGTTGTCTTAATAAGCACATTACGTAAGTTGTGGGTTTGATCGGGTAAAAGAAATGTTTTCATTTTCTCGCTCTGCTACCGGACACAATGTGTAAAAAGTTAGGTGGAAAGGGTTAAGAGGAGTGTGTTAACACTAGGTTTCCTTTGCCTGCTATATGCGGAATATCTAGGTTGAAGCAAAAAAACCTAGATTTATTTACATTATTATACTTATAAGTGTGTAAAATATTTGAAAATTGATGTAAGTGACAATCAGTTTAGCAGGTCACGGTTTGTACGCGATCCACGTAGCTGCTCTAGTCACGTGTTGCTTACTGATTGAGTAAATTAGCTAGTTGTGTGTGCTTTCACACTACTGTCACCGAAACATGTACGAGTCATATATCTATTTTATGTGGATGCATAAAGCATTCTTATAGTAATTCTAGATACTTCTATTTATAATTAGCCTGTAGTATGGCTTCGAAACAATTCTATAATGTATAGAATAATCTTTTTTAAGCTAAATATGTTATCACATTTTTCTTTTGTTATATCTCACCACTTGAAAGGCCAAGAGAAAAATTATATATTTAATATCGCTTATGATCTAACCAACTTAGAAAACGAAAATATTTTTAAAATCAAAGCGAGAAGCTTTGGTTATGAGAACGGCGTGGCTCAGGGGCACAAAGGTGCGACTGTGAAAAGGATAGGTTGTTGCTTCGATTTCCACTCGATGAAATGAAATATTGGATATTTTCCTTTCCCTCGCTTACATAATACCTCTAGATTCAGCGGAAAGTAGGAAACAGAATTATCAGAATGGCAATGGAGTGTTTTACACTAGGCCCCCAGGTTCCCTCTGCCTATCCTGCTATGTGCGGCATGCAGCGTGAAGAAAGCTTAATAAAAAAATTACGTTATAGTAATATTTTGAATCCATCGTTATTTTTAATGAAAATAAAGAAATAAAGACCATTTACTTTACTATATCAAAACAAGTAAACATACTGCTTACTATAAATAATGTTCTATTACCAACAAAAATATAAATTACATTTCCTACAACAAAATAACAAACGTAACAAAAAAAATATCAAGGATAACAAACAATACAAAATATTTATTTTATATTGTGATATTGTAATAATATATAATAACCAAATGCTCACACGCCGTCTCCCCAGATGACGATTATTGGATAAGGTTTGATGACAGGAACCGTCTAAAAAATGGCTGAACGACATAACGAGAGAGAAAACAAGAATGTCTTTATGAAATTATGTTTTGCCGCGCCGAGTGGGTGACAGTGACAAATGACGCGAGAGCTGTTATTCACTGTCAGTTCGAAGTGACGTGGTGAAGGAGAATTATGAATTGTGGTAAACAGTTTTGTTTTCATTCTAAGCTTGACGCTGTATCCCGCATACAGCAGGGTAGGCAGGGGGAACCTAGTGTTAAGACACTCCGTTCCCCATATGTAATTCTGGCCAAAAGTATAGAGACGCAATCTAATGTAGCATATAGTCATATCATTAGGTTATAGCTTTCATTCATTTAAAATTAATACTTTTTGAAAATAGTGCAATGAAACTTCATCCTTGCTAAACCAGTGACAATTTATTGGAACAAATCCTACTAAAGACATTTTCTTTCAATAAAATTGATAGTTATGTTTCATAGAATGTATCTGAACAAGTAAATCATATTACTCGGTACAAATCTCAAAGGTTATTTACGCAAGACTAAATAATAATGAAGCACAACAAGTAATCTACCTCCAACACGCAGTAAGCCGACAACGCCGTCAGGACCCATTCGATCCCGTCTAATCCCGGACCGGGCAGACCGACGGTACTCTCTGGGATTACACTGTTAGAGATTTGTGTAAAAAATGTTTTGGTTTAAAAAATGGCGTCCAAGTTTTATTTTTAACCGACTTCTACAAGAAAAGAAGGTTATCAATTCGACTATGGTTTTTTTGTGTTTGTTACTTCAACTTCAAGGATAGTTTAGTGACAGTTTGTTAGGTTCTGATACTCGGTTGAAATTGAACAAGTGTGATTTTTTTTGGTACAACATATAATTGTACTGTAATACTTACAAGAAAAAACATTTATAAGATTGGTGTCCGAAGTGAGATTCCTCATCATTGCATTTCCGACCTACTCGTGTAAGAGGTATCATCTTAAGGTCTACCCATAATAAATAGAAATAACCAAACTTCAAGTACACTTGAAACTTTTATATTCGGAACTAACATCGAACTCCCTCTATTTATATACGTGCATAAAATATTAGATAGGAAAAATCTCGAACAATTTTCATAACTTAGTTGTATTGTGTATCCAATATATGTGAGTGGTGCAGAGTTTCAAGATCTCAAGACGCAGAGAGCCTCTACGGTGTATCCAGAAGTTATTTCAGTAGATGGCTTGTTACCAACAGAACGGGGTCGGTACTTGACTCGAAACCCATTGTCAGGTTATTTTAAATCATCCCTAAAATGTGACCGCATTGTTTTAGACTGGATCATAAGGGATGCTTTTAAAAATAAAAATAGCATATTTTTTACTCTGAAAAATTCTTTTGAAAAATGTGTATTGCATTGTTAAGATATAGCTGAGTACTGAATGCGAAGATTGACAATTTAATTTTCGATGATTTATACACCCATATACATGTTTGTTTGTGTAATAACTGATTTTTATACAAAAAATATTTAGAATTAATAATTTCTGTTGAATTTCAAGTTTATATATATGTATGTATATTTATAACATAGAAAAATTCTATAAATACAAGTTAACAACTCATATAAAAAGATACTATCTAACGTAACGCAGTGGTTGTCAATTCGAATTCCACAAAATACGTGACAAAAATGTGTCAAGGATGAAGTCGCTGTCCTTTTATATGAAAACGTTATATTTTTTCTATCAATACAGTATGTTTTTTTTCTTTTTTTTCCTGTAACCCTAAAAATAATCATCGTCGGGATAACATAATAAAGAGGTTTAGGTGACAGCTCGACAAGAGCAAATAATATATTTCTAAGTCTTTGCCCGTTTGCGTCGCGAAACTTTTCTATGAAATAAAAAGGGTGTTCCGGCACCTTTGGGGAACAAGAACAATGGATGTAGCGTAATGAAATCTGACTCAGCGCGACAGTTTCTCAGTAAGTAAATATTTAAAATATACCAAGTCTTTGTAATACGTATGTATTTGTATGTACATTGTAGATTTTGTTCGTACGTATGTACCTATAGGAACCTGCTAGTGTGTAAATTTGTAATTCTGTTTGTCTGCGACTTTCTGCGATCCACGAGTCCTTCTGAAATAAATAATAGACCTGTTAAATATTATTAAAATCCTAACCTCAAAATGTATACTAACATAACCATCTAATAAATCACCACACAGTAGTAATAACATTCGTTCAAATGTATTATTCACGTACTTCTTATTTATCGTGTACGTTCTAAGAGCTCGCAATAAGAGTGTAGGATATACGTCAGACTGACTTCAGAGAAATGATCGAAATAGTTTTCCTAAGCTGTACCCACATTTGGCAAAGTAAATACCAAGTGGATTGTTGGTTTTTGTGATTGGGGATGTTCAAACGTCAAGTTTTTTCTTATGTTTTGCCCCCATTTTGAATCTATTAAGTCGTGCTTACCTCCATGTTTGTAAGCTCGAATTATATTAAGCAGCCCTTATATAATTCGAACCCACAACCTAACCTTACCTGGAAAGCTAGTGTTAAAATACAAGGAGTATTTAACAACTAACTAAGACATTACCGTTCCCTACTTTCGCCGAATTCTGGAGACATTGCGCGTTGAATGGCCGAATTCAATGTCGCGATTTGTCTCGTTACCAGAGCAAGGAAATATAATTTATATTGTTTTCGTTCCCCGAGTGGGAAACGAACTCATTCCTTCGTATTTACTGTAACACGTTTCCGCCACTGCACCCACGACGGCCTCAAAGCTTTTTTTTCTAAGTATTTTCGTTTCCCTGATTTCGTTATATAGTATGTGGTTTTACATTTCCGACTTTCTCTAGGCTTTAATTGTGGAGATATATGAAAAGAAAAAAAAGTAATAAGTCTATTGCAACAGAGACTGCGAAGTAAAATCGACGACGACGATCTAATTATAATAAATATAAAAAATAAACATATTATGTTCCCGCAAATTAGCTCCTCAGGATTTTATGACATGTAAACAAGATGCCCCGGGGGCGGGCGCTCGGACTAACACAACTCCCCTACGCATGTTCACCGTGATCTTACAATATTGTTGATGAAATATCAAAAGTAGTAATATAATACGATTATATTAGATTTTTCTTTGAAATAGTATGAATAATGGTAGGTATATATATATATATATATATATATAAGGGTTGTTTTTTATTTTATTAGAGTGAACTTGAAATGTAGTTTTAGAATATTGTGTTTAACAGGTATAAGAGACGTAAACAACTAATGCTACGTACTTCAAAAGTAATAATATATATAATCTATATTTATAATAAATCTGTAGAAAAGTAGTTTCTGTACATTGAAAATATTTAAAAAAAAATTAGCTAGGGTGTTAAAGGATAACTAACAGAATCCATTTCCAACATTTTTGGAATTTTTGTCTGACATAATCCAGATGTTGGTATGATACAACAAATTTCATTTTGCGATTCTGTAGTTTCTGTGCTCTACTGGGTACCTCAGAGAGTTATTAACACAAATAACGCTGGTCAAGGGCAGCTTTTGATTTAAAATGAATCTGGTGGTGAGTACGAGCTTAAAACAACACTCTTAGACGACAGGTATTGTTAAGTTTTTCATATTATTTAGAAGAATATAATTTGAATTTAAAAATATTATAAAATTTATGAAACCTAACTAGCCGCCACCACGCGGGTTCGCCCGCTGGCTACTATTTATTATTATTATTCAAGTGTATTTAGAGAAAATTAGTTGATTATTATTAAACAATGGATATTTATCCGATTCTTCACTAAATATTGCGCGATTAAAATTTGTTAGAAGTTATTTCAAGTTATTTAATAGGTATATACGCGCGCACGTGGTTTTTCTCGCTTATATCGTGATCCCGTGGAAATTCGGGGTAAAAAGTATGTTGTTCCACAACTTCCTTTATCTTTCAGTAAAAATCTTATAAAATTGTACCCCCATTTAGCCCAGAGAAAAAAAAAAGATTATTATTGTATAAATTACTATATTAGCGTGTAATTAAATTTTTGTGTGTAACACACACATGTATGTACTCGAGTAAACATGGTTGTTCTGAGATCACAGACGGATTATTCAATTTCATATATATGAATATGTGTATAGATTAAATAATACAAAACTTTTAATATCTATCATATTTATTTTAAAATATATGATTATAAATAGATAGATGAACAAGCGAATGAAAGTCGGCTTCAACAAAAACAACAAACAAAATAAATATAACGAATTAAATTGAACAAAAATAATATAAAGAACTTGTTATTTCTATACTCATATAATATGTAAGAGTAAACCTCCCCACAAATACTATTGTTATACCTACTACAAACAATATCAAATATACAGACCGATTGAAGTTGATCGAACATGAGGGAGAAATGCGGGAAACGGTGTTCCATATCTTGCGAATGTAGGTAGTGAAAAATTCTGCTCTATATCTCGAATGTTCAATGAAAAAGAAGTATTTTATTCGACAAGATATATGAATAGGAATATTGTGCAGCAGGTTTAATTTCAATTAACTTAAATAAAGGCCAATCGTGGCGCAGGAGTACAAAACATCGAACTCAAAACCTTTGACAGGTCACAGGTGCAATTTCCAGAACATGAATTAAAAAAATAATTATCATGAGGTAAACATAATATATAGAATTTTAATAATTTATTCCAATTATTACAGTACATTTTATAACTAAGAACAATATGAGACTACAAAATTTTATGCATAATTAATATTGTATATTGAAATCTCACGTAGCCTTTAAATAAACCTATACTTCTCCAAATATTATTACAAAAGCACGGCAATATATTCGTGTTTGAATAGTTGTCGCAATCGGAAAACTTGTTCGAAATAGTTGATTTTGGAAGAAGTACAAAGAGGATTGATAAATAATTCAAATCCTGCAATGCGGGCCGCAGAGACCGGCAGGATGTCTTAGACGCCGGTGTTTGAGCGAGACGCGCTGTATCTGGAAGTATTCAATGAAACATTGTTTTTATATAAATTTACTGTGAACTAAGAGTGCTAAAGTACAGAAGACAGTAATAAGAATTTGTTTCAGTTTCTTTATTTCTTGCCAGTTGTAAGTTCTTGGATAGTTAGTTGGCATAAGATTTATAATTCAAAGTTGTTCTAAAGCTTTGCGTTGATACTCTTGCAGTTGTAGTTTTATGGTTATATTACAATTATATAATTATGTCTATAGGAGTTAGAATTTATGATTTTTATTAAATGGCATAATTCTTGTAACTTATTTTATCTTATATTAATCTATCGCAATCAAGTACCTCTATCTATATGTTTAAATTTTAATCTTTAGATATGTATTTTCGTAAAACAAATGGAACAAAATGCATTCTTTAAACAATATTGAAATAAAGGTATGATCAGAAGGTGCGAAAACTTTTTTATAACTTCGTTATTTAATCAAAGAGCTTCTATTGTCATCTCTAACAATATAATGAAACTTTTAACTTCTTCGTAATATAACGACAGAAGACACAAATTACCATTGACAAAGTCATTTTAAACAGAATCAGTAACATGTGAAACAGACGCGAAGTTACGTCATTAGTACTTTCAAAGATTCCTAATACATGCTTAAGCTTGTTCTGCTTAAATAAACCCTGTATTGAATCGAAATTATAGAATCCCTATGTTCATACAAGCTGTAGCTATCCCGCATATAGCCCTTCCTTCCCTTAAGCGGCGGAACTCCACGCCGCTTTGAAATGTTACCAGAGCGCGGAAACGTAAAAATATTAAATAATTTTATCTCCCCAAGTGAGAATCGAATCCACACCACATTTACAATCATTCGTTTGTACCACTGCGCCACTTAACTTTTATTCAGAGCAAAATAAGTACTAAATGTATGATACATATGATTTACTTTTAAACACCATGCTTTGTCTCGACACCAGAATGAAAAAATGAAAATATTAAGAAATAATACACACAACGGTAGTATTACAGTCCACCCTTGTGCCACAGCGCCACGACGGCCTTCAATGTTTATTTAAGTAAATGTAACTAATTATATATTGTTTTTGTAAAAGTATAGTATATTTCATCCCATCAATAACATAAATGTGAAATAAAACTAAGAGCCACGATAAATGTTAAGTAATGAGTCATTCTCGACTTAACCGACGGAAGAAAGAACAATTCTTTTTGTTCTTCACTCGTGATAAATTCAAACTCTGAGTTTCACTTGACAATTTTTAACTTACAGGATTTATTAAATTTTGCAAGTTACTAACTTACTACTAATATGTATATACTTGTTAATTATGAAACTAAAAAAGGAAAATTACAATAAAATTATAAGCAATTATACACATATTTTATTACTGCATTCATCAATTTTTTTTTCTTATTTTTTCTAAATATTCAAAAAAATTTTCTCAACTTTTAAAAGCATTATCAAAAAATGTAAAACAAATAAAACTTTCAACAATTTACTTAGCTTTGCATACACAACGTGCAGCACGCGCGTGTCGATACACTACTACGTAGCCACCACTTGTTATTTATCTGTCCAACATAATACGTCGAACCATAAAATTGGAGTAGAAACACTTAAACTCTCCCTTCGCATTTTTATACATTTAGGCAAACTGTCTTTCAACTTATTTTCTGTTTTTATTTTCCTTTTTTGATAGAAAGCAGAGATAACTTTATGTTGAAACACTCCTTTTTTTATTATTATAGACGTATCATGTAAAGTTAGAAAGTGGTCTAGAACTAGAACAGTACAATTATTTGTTTTGTGATATTTATAACAATGATACTATGATAATCATCTCGCTTTTTAAAAGAGAATTTAGTGTTAAGACACTCCGATGCTTGCATAACAATACTTTGAGTGGAGAACCAAATACCATGACAGTATGGTTTTTGACCCTGACATTTTGATCGACATCGTGGTTTAAACAACAACTACCCTAGTAGACTAGCTCATATGCATGCGACGCGTTGGACTTGTCAGGTTATCAGAGGGTCACTATGGGCTTAAAACATTTCTATATTACAAAATATTCATATCGCTAGCTAGGAAGTATCAGGTTGTAAGTGATAGTAATGGAAACGAACTGTTCATATAAGAAAATATAAATATAAATATAATTTTATCAGATATCGGCTCATCTTTTACTTATTGAGTATAATTACAGTCCACAGCCAGAGACGCTAAATTCTCTATAACTAGATGCAACCCACACGTAGTCTCGCTAGGCCTCGGATCATGTTACAGAAAGCCAAGAATAAAGCAGAATGGAGGGATATTGTAGACCAGGCCAAGGCCCACCCGCAGCTGTAGCGCCTTTGATGATGATGGTAATCAATTCTATAGGGACATAAAATCTCTATGTAAACGTTCGACCAAAGGGATGTTTCATATTTTGATTGCAAAATATATTTATGTATGTTTAGGTCAAGTGGCTTTACTATAAAATAATGAATATAGTAAGTTTATATATTGGATTTTTGTTTCGCAATTAAAATAAAAATAAATTTAAGATTGTGACTGTAAGCGTGACGGTTGTGGGTTCGATTTCCACTCGGTGGAATTAAATATATCCATTTCCTCGTTCTGGTAACGAAGCATAGCGCGGCGTTGAGATCAACTACTCAACACTCAATGTTCTTTACTTTGAGTGGGAATCGAATCCACAACCTGTCGCGTTTACAGTCACACGCTTTTGTCCCTGCCCCACAATTGGCTGTAATATTAACTAATTTGGCCTCCATTAATTAAAATACATAAATTGCAGCCCATTTTATTCATCGGGGCAGACAGTATCGAGTGTTTACGCGAGATGAACACGTATCGCGGCACTGAACGCCGATAATGTGTCATTTACGAGATAACATTAACACGCCTGCACTTTATGTGATCAATATAATAGAACAGAGTGCAGACTGTAGAGTAGTGGATCCGAGGTAGTGCGATAGGTTTTGCTTTTTGTGGTAGTTGCAAGTTCTCTGATCGTAAGGTTAGATCTATTTTTAAAATAGTTCACCTTATATGGTGAAGTGCCGTACGAAGTGTTATTTTATAATGTATTTTTATACTTTGTCGTAGATCACAAACAGCTATACACAATGTAAAGTATAAACCCATACAAGAATCAAATTTGAAAGTTTTATTTGACAGAAATAGCCAACTTTGTAGAAATATATATTCATTTTAATCTTTTCTTGAAAGAATTTTCAGTACGTACGATTCATGCACAGTTCCTATAGTTTACCGGAATATTTATTAGATATATAAAAAAAAAATAACAACTTAATTCTTTATGATATTTTCACGCTGGATTCACGCTGGATACTCAACTCAATGATGATCGTGGTGAAATTGAACGCCGCGTTTACCTCAATTAAATAAAAATCATCCACCCGAGTGGAAATCAAACCCACAACTATCACGTTTACAGTCAAATAATCCATATAATCAGAATAACCGTATATTTATCCGAGCACGAATGTGCATCACGATAGGAGATCAACACGCTATGCTAATGAGCGCTGATAGCGCGTAATATATGAGAGCGTTAACACGCCTGCACTTTATGTGTACCTACATCTACATACTATATCAAGTAGAACTGTTTAATACGATATATACTCGCATTCCCATCTTTGTCTGTTACCTTTAGGTGAAATATCTTAATATACTTGCAATAGATAACATTATTTTTAGCTCATATACTACCGTATCGCAGTGCCGTGGTACCACTGTCAAACACTGTCTAACTGTAATAATTTTAAATTCCATTATTATATATACTATATAAAATACCGTAAACACCGGCACCGTTAATACAGTTAACTGAGTATATAATATAATAAAGCCAATTCAATTTCAAAGTCAAATTTCCGCTCTTCGCGAGCTATTTGTACTGCAGGCGCAGATACGAAGTTACAAAGCATCAAACCCAGTCGACATTGTTCAAAAATTTTGAACAGAACGCACCATAAATTTTACGCTTAGCTAAAAAGTTATTGAATAATTTTCAGTATCTTTTCTGCTTATTATTGTTAAACGAGGGAACAACTTCTTGTGTTACCAACAGCTACGTGGATTTAAAAAGAAATCAGCTTATCGCTTTATTCCGCATATATCAGGGTAGGCGGTGGGAATCTAGTGTTAAACACTCTGTTCCCTAATTTCCGCCCAATTTTTCGATGGATTTTGTTTCATGAATATATTTTGTACCTACTATGTATCATTCGTTTTATTACGTTTGTTTCGGGCGATTTTTTTCTTTATAATGAGTAGATTGATATGATACGACTTAAAGGAATGTAGTGTGTAGTATATAATGTTAGTATGTATTTATCTTAATATTATACAACTATAATATTATCACGTTTTCGATATTGAAGAAAGCACAAATTAAAATCTCATTTAATGCCCGTCGTAACGCAGGCGTGCGGTAACAGAAGAGTGCGACTATAAACGGAACAGGTTGTGGATTCGATATATATACAAACATATGTACATACTATATACATATGATATAACGTAATTCTCCGGTATATATTTATATGAAAAGACTAAGTGTCGCTGTTTTATTTCGACTTTGAGGCACAAATGAAAAAAAAGCCCTTTTTCCATCTTCGTGTAGGAATTTGGAGAAAATCTTTATTAGTAATGCCCTACACACTCTCTAGCTTACCTACATGAAAAAAATACAATTTTATAAATCCAGTAGCTTCATCTGTGTATCGTAATATTTTAATTTCCAAGAAAATATACAAACTACGACACAGTTTTAGAACAATTCAACAGTTTGTCGTTGAGCTTATAATGTCTGCAGCTCAGAAATCCTTCACAGCCATCTATCCCGGTAAGCAAGTTTGAAGTCAGCTAAAGTTATTTTCTCTCACTTCGGACAATATTATTACAATTTAAACTTTGAATTCGTAATTTCTGAATATTGTAGCGAAAGAGAATTTGTAACTCAATTTAATTTACCTTTTCTGGAAGCGGTGTAGGTTTAGAGAAAGATATAGGTACTTCTAGAAATTGGTTTTGAAATTATTTCAGCATACTTATTAGTTGCTTATTTATGTACACGCTGTTGTATAATATGTGGCATGTTGCACATGTGGGGTACAA
This sequence comes from Heliconius sara, assembly GCA_917862395.2. Classification (NCBI taxonomy): domain Eukaryota; kingdom Metazoa; phylum Arthropoda; class Insecta; order Lepidoptera; family Nymphalidae; genus Heliconius; species Heliconius sara. Next base: position 916 of record CAKJTV020000129.1, on the reverse strand, counting down.
GCACGTGACTGTAAAAGGGACAGGTTGTGAGTTCCATTCCCATTCGAGGAAATTAAATATTTACCAAATATTTTCATTTCTTCACTCTGGTCTCCAGTTTAAGACGCGGCGTAGAGTTGCCTCCAGAATTTAAAGGAAAATGATGATCCGAGTGTCTTAACACTAGGCTCCCTATGTCTAATCTGCTACATACGGGGTACAGCGTGAAGCTGATAATCTTTAATTAATTCGCTTATACAACATTTAACATTGCAACAACTATTGAAAATATAAAATGAAACAAAGTTTTAAATCGGAGGTTTTAATTGAAATGACAATAAAAACAGAACACGTTGCTACACGGCCGGCGGCGTTGCTACGAGGACGCGCTACTGATATCTCCGATGGAAGCTTTTACTGAAAACGGAATTACACCTTATCTGAATTCCATGAGGTTGCAAATGCAAGTATTATATGAATAATAATATAGAATCCAATGCAGGTAATGCACGGGAAGATTAACTTTAATGGTTAAAAAAATCTATTCGATATATAGCTTCTAATAGTATTCCAAAGTTCCATAACTGTGTAGTAATTGTATAATATTTTAAATTATTATAATAAACATAGCTTTCTATAACTACATATTGTATATCATCAAGATCATTCAAGTTTATTAATGTAGTAGGGCAAGTTTAAATAATATCACAAAAAGTATTTTGTTAAAAAAATACCCTTTTAAAAAAATATTAAATGATAATTCAATACGAATAGAATGTGGTAAGGAATTACATAACTGCGTCACGATCTGCTTAAGAAAATGTTGCCTTTCTGTTAGACTTCTTAGTTTAAGTCAGCATTTACCCAACAAGTTGGGTTTTAACTTACAATGATAAGGGATATCAATGAGGGGCTTTGGCTCTATTGAATTGATGAC
>CAKJTV020000128.1:0-23743 GCA_917862395.2 Heliconius sara | reverse complement strand
TCCCGAATATAGGGTCGTCGGAACGCGAATATAGTGGAGAACGAAGTGTTTTGACACTAGGTCCTTTTAGTCTACCCTGCAGTGTAGGTTCAGCGTTAAGTAAAAAATATAATGTTTTAAATTTATGTAACATTGTATAATTATGTATACATATGTGATATATATATTTTTTTTCCACAGTACCGATCCCGGGCGGCCATCGAACGTGAAAATGTTAGTAAAACAGTAACCGTATTAAATCTAAATTGATCTAACTTAACCTACGACTTAATTACTCCACGATGGAATAATAAGTGTGGGAAAAAAGAAATTCCTTTCCCACTGGCGCTGCTCACCCGGTCTCGCCTTTGTCAGCATTTTGTGGCACTTGGCCGCCTATCAGACGGACATTTTATAATATTAAATATGTTTTCCGCCTGTGACACGGAGGACTATATAACAACCTAATTAATATTTTAATTTTTTTTATAGTTTTTATAATATAGTTACTGCCTATATGTAATGATAAAATTATAATAACATTATCTAATATAAGTGTAATTTTTGGTCAGTTATTGTTATAAATATGGTTTTGTAGATTTTGTATAAGCAGCATGTTTCCATTCATTTATTGTATGAAAAGAAAGTGATAAAAATGTTTAGTCAATATACACTTTCAAAGTAGAATAAAGTAGAATAGAATAGAATATAATTATTTTTGCACACACAAGAAAGAAAAATATACAGGGTGGTAGCGTCAGCGCTCCTTTAGTCCATCATCATGTCTCTGGAATATAGTGGAGAACGAAGTGTTTTGACACTAGGTCCTTTTAGTCTACCCTGCAGTGTAGGTTCAGCGTTAAGTAAAAAATATAATGTTTTAAATTTATGTAACATTGTATAATTATGTATACATATATGATATATATATTTTTTTTCCACAGTACCGATCCCGGGCGGACATCGAACGTGAAAATGTTAGTAAAACAGTAACCGTATTAAATCTAAATTGATCTAACTTAACCTACGACTTAATTACTCCACGATGGAATAATAAGTGTGGGAAAAAAGAAATTCCTTTCCCACCGGCGCTGCTCACCCGGTCTCGCCTTTGTCAGCATTTTGTGGCACTTGGCCGCCTATCAGACGGACATATTATAATATTAAATATGTTTTCCGCCTGTGACACGGAGGACTATATAACAACCTAATTAATATTTTAATTTTTTTTATAGTTTTTATAATAAAGTTACTGCCTATATGTAACGATAAAATTATAATAACATTATCTAATATAAGTGTAATTTTTGGTCAGTTATTGTTATAAATATGGTTTTGTAGATTTTGTATAAGCAGCATGTTTCCATTCATTTATTGTATGAAAAGAAAGTGATAAAAATGTTTAGTCAATATACACTTTCAAAGTAGAATAAAGTAGAATAGAATAGAATATAATTATTTTTGCACACAGAAGAAAGAAAAATATACAGGGTGGTAGCGTCAGCGTTCCTTTAGTCCATCATCATGTCTCTGGAATATAGTGGAGAACGAAGTGTTTTGACACTAGGTCCTTTTAGTCTACCCTGCAGTGTAGGTTCAGCGTTAAGTAAAAAATATAATGTTTTAAATTTATGTAACATTGTATAATTATGTATACATATATGATATATATTTTTTTTTCCACAGTACCGAACCCGGGCGGACATCGAACGTGAAACACCAATCAAGAATATATACATTGGAGACGGACAAGATGATGAAAACACAGTGTACATAAACGGTCTTCGATAACTGATCGATGATAACTTTGAATGCTTAGTATTAAATATTAAGCAAATGTTAAAAGTCTGATGATTTGTGTTTTTCTGTTAATAGTTTTTTTTCGTAGTAATACAATAATTTTCCTTAAATGAATTATTATTAATTATATAATTAACAATAATCTTATGATTATTAATTTTTATTTATATTAAGAAGATTAATCGTATTATTTATTGATATTCGAATTATTTTCCCTAGTTACGAGGGCTGCAGTTGGAGGGTTAAGAAAATATGATTTTTTTATATTAACTTATTTTATTAAAATCTTAAATTGAAATACAAATTAAATTTAAAACTAAGCTATGTCTAAGACTACTTGCTTTCAATGTTAGTAAAACAGTAACCGTATTAAATCTAAATTGATCTTACTTAACCTTCGACTTAATTACTCCACGATGGAATAATAAGTGTGGGAAAAAAGAAATGCCTTTCCCACCGGCGCTGCTCACCCGATCTCGCCTTTGTCAGCATTTTGTGGCGCTCGGCCGCCTATCAGACGGACATATTATAATATATAATATGTTTTCCACCTGTAACACGGAGGGCTATATAACAACCTAATTAATATTTTAATTTTTTTTATAGTTTTTATAATATAGTTACTGCCTATATGTAACAATAAAATTATAATAACATTATCTAATATAAGTGTAATTTTTGGTTAGTTATTGTTATAAATATGGTTTTGTAGATTTTGTATAAGCAGCATGTTTCCATTCATTTATTGTATGAAAAGAAAGTGATAAAAATGTTTAGTCAATATACACTTTCAAAGTAGAATAAAGTAGAATAGAATATAATTATTTTTGCACACACAAGAAAGAAAAATATACAGGGTGGTAGCGTCAGCGCTCCTTTTAAGGAAACAGCATATAGGGTAAAATATTTTAAACCCATACATACAAAACTTGATAAACCTCAACAGTCAGACGTAGGGTTCTTTTTTTCATTTCACTTTGTCTATCCATACCTGTATTTCGTGTGACGCAGTTACGCATAGATACCAATAACGTAAACACATACTACTACAAAAAATACTACTAAAGATTTAACAACTTTGTACACTGCGGTGGTTTTCCTTTGATAGGTTTATGTGTACGTGCGTTGTTCATGACAAATGGCGTTTTCTTTTACAGCGACAATTTTTATTATTTATTTTGTTTCAAAAAATCACTCTTATTTTTGGGAAAAAAATATTTTTTTATTTTATTAGACTTTTATAGAGTAGTTAAAACTGTGGTTTCATTGCTGACAAATCACCTGTATATAAAATGAAAAAGATAAACAAAAAAATGCGTATCGAAAGGCGGTCTCTACCAGACAACCTTTGAAACATTACAGGCTAGCTGTAGTGAGGAAAAGGGGAAGAACGTCTAAGTGCAATTTTAATTTAAAGAAACTAAATAATTACTATTATATTTATATATATATATATATATATATATATCTATAAGCTTTGTAAACTGTATGTTGTGTACGTGGACTAATGTACAAGTATGTGTGCACTGCCAAACATATATGATGTAGCAATTAAAAGAATAATAATGACAGCGGACTTAAGATGGAGATTTTGAGCCTGCTTGTCAAGTAATTTAATTCTTATTTCTCATTGTCTGAAACTACAAAATATTGGAAATAAAAACCTTTAATTGTCGAATTTTCCTATTTTAGGTTAGTAGATAACAATTCACGATATAAATATTGATGATCTTAATTAATTAGAATGTTATAATTTTATAATAACATTAAACTTTCTATTTTAGATAAAGACAATTGTGTGTTATTTACTCCGGTATCATCCAACATATTACAATTCGACAATTGTCAGAGTTTAATTGGATAATAGTAGATCATAACAAGATTACAATTTGAAGTGGAGCTGGCAGCAGATGAAGATCTGAAGAATAATATCGTAATTATAAAATCAATAACAAAAGAGGATTGAATAACTTATGTCATACCGTCATATTTTCAAGCAGACAAACACCACCTTCAATTGACTAAGTTACCAGAATTTTTAAAAATAAAAAAAACTTTACAGAGAAGAGGTCAAATAGAAAGGTGTGGATGTCCGTGCCAAGTGAAGTTTTAGCATTATACAAAGATGATGCTGGAAATATAGTGTTTAATGATTATTTATTACAAGAAATGACTCAAGTCACAAGCCAGATTATAGATGGAAAATTATTGGAAATTTTAGAGAAACTAAGTGAGAAATCTAATGTAAACAAAGAAAAACATAATAATTTAAACAAATTAAATTTGTTTTAAAAAGGTTTGATAACAAGAACACTAATGCTAAGCAATGGTTGCAAAACTTTGCGAAAAAAAAGCGAATGTACTAGATTTGATTTAAATGGTGATACTGAAAAAATTAGTGCTTTGAGATTATTTTTGAATGACTCAGAAAATGACTAGTATGAGGCTATGTTAATTAAACACAGTTTAAATTCGTTGTGGAAAATATGGCAAGAGAGTTTTCTATACACGTTTGCAGATAAAAGTTGGTCCTCTGTAGTGTATGCACTCAGTTTCAAACATTTAAATGGCTCTCTGCTGGAATATGCATTGAAAAAGCAGAGATTGTTACTAGAATATAACAGTGATATAGATACTAGAACTCTTACTGACTTAATTGTCGCAGGATTGCCAACTCATATTACAAGTAAACTTGACAGGAGGTTACAAACCCGACTCTTTTATTTAGTGCCCTACGGGTGCATGAAAATCAGAATAAAAATTTACAAAAACATTTTTCTGAAAAGAAAAGCTCCTTTAAATCAGAAGCGGAATGTAAAAAAAAACATCTTGTCAAATATGTTACAAGATGGGAAAGAAAAACAGATTTCACTCTGAAGATTTATGCTGGTTCAAAGAGGACAAGAACAGTATTGACAGTGTAAAACACTGCAAAAACTTAATGTTAGAAATTGATCAATTTCAGGATACAAAAAACTAGATATTCCCCCACTTATAGAAGTTGCAGTAACGTTGAATGACACACTAAAATGCACAGGTATTTATGACCCTGGCTCAAATATAACTTTAATAAATTCCAAATTAATAAAAGTAACAAATTTAAAGAAAAAATATTTTGAAAATAAATTCAACACATTTGGTGGTGGGGGAAAAACAACAGGTTTAATAAGATTAAATGGAAAAATATTAAATATAGAAAAGGAAATAAATGCATTTTTTTGCAATGATAAAAATTTTACTCATGATTTGCTTTTGGGACTGGATACGATAAAGCGGTTTGGGTTGACCCATGATGGGAATTTAAACATCCAACGTCAGAAAGACACCAGTCTAAGAGCAAATGAATATATTAGCCCTAATGAAAACACAAAATATGGTAATCAAGAAATTGAAACCAAAGAAATATTTAATTATAAAATAAATTTTAATGAGGGCATAGATGTTAATAAATTTGATATAGATACTAATTACTTGGAACACAACCAAAGAATAAAAATTGGTGAATTACTAAATGATTATAAACATATATTTGCAAAAGATAAATACGATGTAGGCCAAGTGAAAAACTATGAAGCATTTATAGACCTACAAGTAGAGAAATATTGCTCAAAAAGACCATACAGATGCTCCTTAGATGATAAAGAAGAAATCGAGAAGCAAATTGCGCAATTGCTAAAAAATGAATTAATTAATTGAAGAATCTTACAGCCCATTCGCAGCACCAGTGACATTGGCATTCAAACGGGATGAAGGAAACAAGTCGCGATTATGTATTGACTTTAGCGATCTTAATAAGATTATTATCCCACAGCCACAGCCGTTTCCTATAATAGAAGATCTAATGGTAAAAACGATAAACTGTAAGTATTTTACTACTCTTGACATTAATTCTGCTTTTTGGTCTATACCATTGAGGATCAGCGACAGAGAAAAGACAGGCTTCGTTACACAAGAAGGTCATTACCAATGGACTTGCCTGCCTTTTGGACTGAAAACATCCCCGGCAATTTTTCAAAGAATCTTGACCAATATAATAAAAAAACATAACCTGTCAAACTTTGTAATGAACTACATTGATGATATTATGGTGTTTTCGAAAACTTTTAATGAACATATGAACCATTTATCGAAACTGCTGGATGCAATTGCTGAAGAAGGATTTCGTCTGAAATTAACAAAATGTAAATTTGCAGCGCAGTCTGTAAAATTCTTGGGACATATAGTAAAAGGTAATACAATAACACCTTTGAAAGATAACCTCAGATCTATAGCAGAATTTGCAGCACCACAAAACAAGAAGCAAATAAGACAATTTCTGGGTAAAGTAAATTTTTATAATAAATATATTCCTAATGCTACAATAACTCTTGATCCAATACACAATTTACTACGAAAGAACGTCAATTTCGAATGGTCAGCTGATTGTGAAAAAGCTTTCCAAACAATAAAAAATAATTTTACTCTGCTCCAAAAAAATCAAAATATTCTTTATTCAAATAAACTTTTGTAAGCACTTTTGAATCGTCAAATGAAAATATAGACAAAAAAAAAGCTACCACCGGTTCGGAAGGCAGTTCTGCTGAGAAGAGCCGGCCGCCGAGATGTATTACCAATGGACCTTAAAATAAAACAAATGGATCCTGAAGAACTGGAAAAAGACCGACATACAGCATTTCTCAGATCAAAAAAATCACATGAATTGAACAAGGCCATTTTTGACAAAAATAGAATAGATAAAAAGTTTCAAAAAGGTGATATGGTTTACATAACAGACTGTAATAAGTTAAATAGATCTAAAATGGATGAAATTAGAATTGGTCCTTTTGAGATAGAAGAAATGATATCAGTTTCACTATGCAAAATCAACACTGGAAAGAATAAAAAGTCCTTGAGATTATATCATGTGACAAAGCTCATTCCTCAGTTTGATGAAATTAACCCCAGCTAATTTTCACTTTTGAGGGGGGGGAGATGTAAGCTTTGTATACTGTATGTTGTGTACGTGGACTAATGTACAAGTATGTGTGCACTGCCAAACATATATGATGTAGCAATTAAAAGAATAATAATGACAGCGGACTTAAGATGGAGATTTTGAGCCTGCTTGTCAAGTAATTTAATTCTTATTTCTCATTGTCTGAAACTACAAAATATTGGAAGTAAAAACCTTTAATTGTCGAATTTTTCTATTTTAGGTTAGTAGATAACAATTCACGATATAAATATTGATGATCTTAATTAATTAGAATGTTATAATTTTATAATAACATTAAACTTTCTATTTTAGATAAATACAATTGTGTGCTATTTACTCCGGTATTATCCAACATATTACACACACACACACACACACACATATATATATATATATATATATATATATATATATATATATATATATATATATATATATATATATATATATATATATATATATACATATATATATATATATTAAAGGCCGGCAACGCACCTGTAGCTCCTCTGGTGTTGCACGGGGTCGTGGGCGGCGGTAATCACTTACCATCAGGTGACCCGAACGTTTGCCTTGTCTTTTTCCTTAAAAAAAACTATTATATATTATACTAGGGGGCGCGCGCGGATTCGCGCGCTTATTTGAACCCTTAGGGGTGAATTCTAAAAAAAGCACGAAACACGTGTTCAATAAAATATTTTTAATAGTCTAAATTTTTATAAAAATCGGTGGCGATTTAAAGATTTTTCCATATAAACTTTCAACCCCTTACTTGAACGCTTAGGGGGTGATTCTAAAAAACATAAAACACGTGTTCAATGAAATATTTTAAAGAGTTTGAATTTTGAATTTTATAAGAATTGTTGCGGTTTAAAAAAAATCCATTCAAAATTTCAACCCCTATTTCATCCCTTTAGGGTTAAAATTTTTCAAAATCCTTTCTTAATGGATGTCCAGATTATAAAAATAAACATCTGTCCAAATTTCACATTTCTACCATCAGCGGTTACGGCTGTGCGTGCGTCTTACATCAGTCAGTCAGAATAAGATAGATTATTTATGTCGCAGCAGACTTCCCACAGGTGTTTTTAAGAAGCATGACGTCGGTATTGCTGACGTCACGAATACCCAGATGTGGACTACCGTCAATCTTTCGGGATTGAATGAGGCCACGTAGATGTATTTAGCAAAGACTTTGTCTCAAGATCCTATCGCTTCGACGGCTCGAACAAGAAAGCCACGAGTCGCCTTGCGCTTGCAATTTTATGCAGTTATTGAAAACTTATTAAAGTAAAATAAGGGTAGTCATTATTGATAAGAAATTAGCCATGTGCTTTTACACTAGATATTTCTAGTATACGTATACGTTCCGACATGTATAATAAACAAAAACCAATAATATAAAATAATCTTACACAAAATATGTTTAATAAAAAAAGAAATCAGCTTCACGCAGTATCCCACACACTGCACCGGTAGGCAGAGGGAACCTAATGCTACACTCTGTTCCCCACTTTCTGCCGAATTCTGGAGGCATTGCGTGTTGCAATGCCCCCTCGAGTGGGGATCGAACCCACAACCAGTCGGTTTTACGGTCACACTTTGTACTACTGCGCCACGACTGGCCTCACAAAAAAAGTTTTAATGCCATATATCTGACTGTTAGAGTTATGCCACAATAAATAAGTTTCTACAAGCATATATAATTTATTAAAACAAGAACGTAATTGCATGTACTTATTAACCAAATAATTGACAAGTTTAAGCAAGTGAAGCCGCGAGCTGGTCGTTAGTTTGAAATGTAAGAAAAAGTTGTTTTATAAATTTTTATAAGCCTACTTAATATGGGCATCAAATAGTTACGTTGGTTGCAGTTAGAGGTTTAGCAAAATACGATTTTTAAATATATTTAATTTATTTAGTTTAAATTATACATTAAAAAATTAATTCTAACTTATAAAGTACTATCCTCAATGTTAGAGGAAAACAACGCGAATGGGAAAAATTCCTTTCCCACCGTCGTCCACCCGATCTCCTTATTCATCATTTTTGTTGCGATCGGCCGTCTATCAGACGGACGCTCGTTTTTACGTAAAATAATTGTTCCACCTGTTACACCGTTCATAACTATGTAACATCTCCCTCCGCAGAACAGCAACTATTCTTGAGAGGGAAAAGTTGCTGAGATTTTGTTGATATCAACTATAACTTCATGGGGGTTAGTTGCAGTGTCCATTTCTTGTTCATTACTTTTGTCTGTTGCTTCGTCTTTGAGTATCACATGAGTTGTTTTGCAAGATTTGTCAATCTCGTGAATTTTGATCAAGTGAGTAATACAGTCCGGTTTCTCTTGAATTATGTAATTGATAGGTTTTTTTCAGAGGTATAAATAATTGATCTTCGGGCATTCAGCCTCTATGTACATCGAATTATTACTGGATATTGCTAGAAATGGTTGGTTAGGAATTAGGATTTCATTATATTTATTGGGAACAACTGATAGCCAGTAAAGATCATAGGACTGGGGTAGGGTGATTGGGACTTTTAAAACTAAGATTATCTTATCCTCGACATAGAAGTAACCTAATTTAATAATATCATAATAATATCTAGTTTCTAAGCTAAGTATTTCATCTTTTGAATATAAAAGGCTAAGTTTTCTAATCATTTTCTTAAGCTCTACTACACTAATAATAGAAAGAGGAGTGCTCAATGCACGAATGAAACCTAAACTATTTTCTATTCTATAAAGTTCCTCATATAAATTATCTATATTATCACTTATAATCATAAAATATTGAGCCATATGGGCATAAATTTCTACATTATTGGAATTTTTTATAATAGTATTAAGAATTTTAGTTAAATTATTCTGATTTTGAACAATGTTATCAAGGATTTTAGAACTGTGAATAGACCACTCTTTAGCTAAGCTAATATGCTCATTAATTTTTGATTCTAATTTATATTCATTATTGTGAAGAATTGTTATGGCATTATTATACCTAATTGCATCAGTGTAATCAAGGTTTCCGGATATACTCTTCATTACAGATCCCAAGCCATTAATGAGCTACGAATACCAGCCCAACTTTCAGGTATCCCGTTTGAATTGATCATGCGGGCGGCGGGCCCGGATACTTTATTTAAAATTCCATTAATTAACGCTAAATTTTTCAATTGTTCACCCGGCTGATCAGATATAAATTGATTAACTAATGCATCGCAAATTCTTATAAATCGTGTTAAAATATTCGGATTTCCGTCGAATTCGGGAATCAAACGGAGAGCTTTATATATATCTTCTAAATCTGCCATATTGCCTAAGTTGCTGATATCTATGTTATCACTATGATTAATATTTCTATTAGAATCTAAAATTTTTTGTCTTGTAGTAACTAACCTAGAGGTCTGAGAATGCCGTGGATAGAAAATTTTGGATAATTATTAGGACTAACTTAGGAATAAAGGAAAGCAACTCCAGAAAAATTCTAAAGTACTTTAAAAAAAATCGTACCTCTTTTGTATCTATGTCTTGATACGCCTCCACCACTGCACCACGATGTAGTTTCGAGATAGCCGATGTCCTTGATCAATTCAGTGACTTCTTTTTCGGCTATCCTACCGACTGCGCCAGTTACGTTGGTTGCAGTTAGAGGTTTAGCAAAATACGATTTTTAAATATATTTAATTTATTTAGTTTAAATTATACATTAAAAAATTAATTCTAACTTATAAAGTACTATCCTCAATGTTAGAGGAAAACAACGCGAATGGGAAAAATTCCTTTCCCACCGTCGTCCACCCGATCTCCTTATTCATCATTTTTGTTGCGATCGGCCGTCTATCAGACGGACGCTCGTTTTTACGTAAAATAATTGTTCCACCTGTTACACCGTTCATAACTATGTAACAAAATGATAAACAAAAAACAAAGTTAGAAACTGGAGATAGTGCCGTGAAGTCGTGTCACTCACTGGAATTGACTTAGTGTGTACTCTGGCACTTAGTATTATCTAGAACCTATCTTAAGATGAATATCTAGAACCTATCTTAAGATTAACCTATCTTAAGTTATATGCTACTGAGTATATGAAGCAATCAATTATATATATATATAAACAATTACGATGCAAACATTCGATAAGAAAAAGAGAAAAATAAAATATTAATTAAATATTTTTTAATAAAATTTTAATGATTATCTTTTAGCGCATATAGAAATAGATATTTAAAACTAAATGAATTTCCAGTATAATATTATAATACTTTTTAAATAAACTAAACTTGCTCTGGTCACCAAAGTGTAGCAGTATTGTTATAACTCAGCATTTCTTAGTCGCTTCATCTAGGATAAATGTTAAAGTTAATAGTTTTGTTTTTACCACTAAGAACGGAGTTTCTTGGTACCAGATTCTCTGTGTCCATCTCGATGTATGTATATAATTAAATATAACTCGTTATCTCACTAGGTTTTTGCGCTAATTACATTTTACGTTCATTACATTTATAATTATTATTATAAATGTAATGAATTATTATGTTTATAATGACGTTTTAATTTTTAAAAATAGGGATGTCATTTGAAGTATAGTCACAATTTTTTTTATAATGCAAATAATTAACATTTCTAAAAATCCAAGTAAAATAAAAGTTTTTGTGTTTGCAAGAAACGAAGAAAGGCAGTGTCAGTGTGTATGGAAAACTAAGAACAATTACCAGGACCAGTCGTGGCCCAGAGGCACGCAGTGTGACTGTAAAATCGACTGGTTGTGGGTTCGATCCCCACTCGAAGTAATGAAATATATATTTACATTTATATTTTCATTTCTGGTGTCGAGGCAAAGTGCAGCGTTAAGTTCCGCCTTTTAACACGCAATGCCTCCAGAACTCGGCGGAAAGTGGGAGTGTCATAACACTAGGTTAGGTATATAAGAGAAAAAATTTTGAAATCTAGTAATAAAATTAAAGCTACGTGGGATGCTATTACGACTGTAACCGAGACATCTAGAGCCGTCAGGGAACCTATTAAATTAAAAGTAAATAGTGTAATTTTTAATTCAGATTTAGAAGTGGCAAATAGTTTTCAAAATTTCTTTTCCGAAATACCTACTGCAGTTACACGTTCACTGCCATCATCTCCTTCGGAAGCAGTATTAATACTAAAAAACTATGTAAGTAGTTGTAGACAAAATTTTGTGTTTGCGAATTTCTTCTGGGGACACAGAAGAAATTATCAAAACCTTTAAAAGCCTTAATTTAAAGAAAACTGATGACTTATGGGGCATGTCTGTTAAAATTCTTAATACCATTATACTTAATATTGCTCCTTGTCTTGTTTTAATTTTTAACAATTGTGTGGAATCCGGTATTTTTCCTGATTTAATGAAATATAGCAAAATAGTGCCGCTTTACAAAAGTGGTGATAGATCTGACCCCGGAAATTACAGATCGATCTCTATTTACCGTCTTTAAGTAAAATATTTGAAAAAATAATATTTACCCAGCTTACAATTTTCTTAACTATTAACAATTCCATGTTCCAATGTTTCCATGGCGAGCAATATGGTTTCCCCAAAGGCAAGTCTACTACAGATGCGGGTGCTGCACTCCTAAAGCACATTTATGACGCATGGGAGAAGTCACAGAATGGAATTGGAGTATTTTGTGATTTATCCAAAGCCTTTGATTGTGTAGACAATAAAACTCTGTTACTGAAACTTTATCAATATGGTATACAGGATACTGCTCTTGATCTTATTGCCTCATATCTAAGCGAAAGAATCCAGAAAGTTAGTTAAAAAAAAATGTAAAATCATCTGGATCTTCTCTAAGGATGGGCATTCCACAAGGATCTATTCTTGGTCCCCTTTTATTTCGTCTTTATATTAATGATCTGCCTTTTTATGCAAAAAACCTATGTAATATTGTATTATCGAGGTGAATAGTGCATTATCGCATATTCTTTATTGGTTTGAATAATCTACTGTTGAATATGAATAATCTAATGTTAAATGCTAAAAAAACTAAATGTATTGAATTATCTTTACCAAACGTTAAAAAGTATAATTTTAGTCTAGAAATTAAAGGAGAAACAGTCAGTGTGTCGAAATCAGCTATTTTCTTAAGTTTAACGATAGATTCCAAGCTCTAGTGGAACACTCATCTGGCAGCATTTGCGGATAAACTCAGCTCTGCCGCGTTCGCCATTAAAAAAGTAAGACAAATGACGGACGTTGAAAAAATGCTTCAGATATCAAAAAAAAGCCGTGAGGTATATTTATAATCTATGAGCTCGAGATTCTCTGTGAGATATTTTTAAAGATGCAGGTATTATTACGGTTGCTTCACAATTTGTATATTATAATATTCTGTTTGTCCGGCAAAATGTACAGTGTCATAATAAAAATAGTGATATACATACGATAGGAACGAGAAATAAAGATAAACTTGTTACGCCACGTTTTCGCCTCCAAAAAATTAATGAATCTTATATGGGTCTGAATATACATGTATATAGTAAACTTCCGCAGTGTATTCTAAGTTTGCCACTACATGACTACCACAATTTAAAGTAACTTTGAAAAAATACTAACAAGTAGAGGTGTTCATTTTATTATAGAACTGAACAAAAGAACCGATCTCTAAACAGAATATTTGATCTGTTCAATTTCAGAACAACTTTGCGTTCATTTTTTGTTGCATTCTTTTTGATTGGCTCTTTAAACGATCGCTCCGTCTGTCTTATCATTCGCGTCACAAAAGAGAGATATACCGACATCTCGCTCACACGCACTCTTAATTTCGAATTTGGAATCCTTTGGTAGTGAGTATTTTTAACATTCTAAATTATTATTTGATAAAAATTATAATAGTATCGAGTACTTACACTTGTTACACTTAAAATGTTAGATTTTTTATCGGTAATTTCTTATTATTGTTTAAAAAAAAAAAGAAATTGAACGTTATTACGGATTTCACTTTCAAAGGTTACTGGCGTATTGTATGTATTAATTAGAAGGACGCTGTTAGAAGTTTTTGTTTTTTTTCGCTTTCTTTTACTTTTATTTGTTTATATTTAATTGCCTAAGTGTAAATAAGTGTTAGTACGTAAGTAAGTATTTCAATATTGCAGAACATAAAATTACCTAGACTTCGAATTTTTAAGACATTGCGTGTAAAATAAAAATATTAATAAATAACAATTCCTTCCCTCGAATGGGGATCGAATCCACAACTATGTTTATGTGTGTCCATTTTATTGGTAGTCTATATTAATTATTAATTGTAATTTAATTTTAATTGGAGTTTTATTTTAGAAATAAAAATTTTATATTATTATTATGAATACCTTAATTGACCTTCTTTACTTTTAATGAATAGTACACGGATAATAGACGATCGATTTTTTAAATTATCTTTTGAAACTTACATTTAGATTGAAATTATATATTAAAAAAAATAAAAAAATGGATTTAAAACATTCGGACTCGAACTAAGATGTTTTAGTTTAAAATTCACCCGACTTACTTCTCAAGCAGCTACAGCCACATTTTTATTGGCGAAATTTACCTTTTTATTCTATAGATATTTTGTATACGCTTGTAGCCCCCTCCCCTGCGCCACGACGCCCTCAATACTGAACATATAAAGAGAACTGAACGTAAAACTGAACATGTTCTTTAAACTGAACATATCGTTTGTTCTCGTTCACAAAAGTGAGCTGTTGTGCACACTCCTACTAACAAGTAAAGCTTATTACACTGTTCAAGAATATTTAGAGGATAAACACGTTTGGAATTAATGTCTATTGAATGTGATGCAAGATAGCTGCCAGTTAATGTAATAAAATTATATATTATACCATTGACTTTGAAAAGAGCAACTGTTGAGTTTCTTGCCGGCTCTTCTCAGCAGAACTGCCTTCCGAACCGGTGGTAGCTTTTCTTTTGTTATATGTTCATTCGAAGATTCAAAAGCTTATTTAAATAAAGAATATTTCGAATTTGAATTTCTAAAATACTAGCGGCTGGCCAGCGGCTTCGCCCGCTTAAACTACATGCTAATTGATTTCATAAACAGAATTGATTGACAACTAAAATGACTTCTAATATGATTTTTTTACGACATTATCGTAATTTCTATAAGAATTTTTGTTTATCGGACTAAAAAATACGACCAATGTTTATATTTGATTTATAAAATATGCATAAAGCTAATTATTTATTATACGTATACAATACGTATATTTTTGTAACATTGCGTTCTTTTTACCTATGTTATGTTTTTTAAAACTCTGTTGCATATGCTGATATCAGTTAATAATTTAATTTACTGCTTCAGAAACAGCCTTTAATGTTAAATTATTGATTTGGGTAATGATATGATTGCATATTAACTCCTATACAGTTTTTAAATTAGTAACATATATTATATGAACGAACCAAGCAAAAAATCTTTGTATTTACTTGATATTTCTTCAAGATCGTTGTTTATCTCTGTGTTGAATTAATTACGACATAAATTTAACTCTTATTATTTATAAAAGTAATATCCACTAACAATTCACATTTGTTTACTTTATTGTATAAAATATTATATAATAGTGCTTCAAAAATATATATTTTAGTTCATTCAAATGACGATAATTCTTTTTAATGAACCGATTTTGATGAACCAAACTTTAGTAAGTTAGTTGAGTTAAAACAAAGCAATTAATGAAATTTTCAAGTAAATCGGTTCAGTACTTTCAGAGAAAAATGTGACCATACATATCGACAGACAGACAGACAGACAAGAAATCAAAAAAAAATTTTTTGTTTTCTATTATTCTTTTTTAGTGGGGCACAAATTAGTCTATCCATTTTAGTCAAAATTACAAAATGTACAGACAAGATATGTCTTATTATATATAGAGATTAGGAAGAGAAAGTAATATATATTAGCAAGTCAATAAATATAACGTTCAAGCAGACGAAGCAGCGAGCGGGTCGCTAGATATCAATAAACTATTTTATATAAAAAGAGCATTTTTATTTTGGAAGAAAAACCTAATAAAAGTATATTATTCTTAACAGAGCAGTAAATTCAACTTAATTTTGCCAGTTTAGATTACTACCAAGTATCTACCAAAACTTTATTATATCAACGTTAACTTGATTTGTGTTAGATAATCACTATTGTAATGATTTTATATTTATAAGTTATATTAAATCCGCAATAATTTATTATAAAAATGTAAATCAACCTCTTTGTTTAATAAAAAGATGTTTTAAAATAAGTAATATAGAACTGTCATCAGAGAACATTAATAAAATGACCTTTTATGTGGTCTGGAAATTCGAGATATACTTTTAGACTTGGAGCGAAAGAAGAAAGAGATCCTCTAGAATATAATATTGTATTAGAATTAAAGATAGAAATTGTACAAGCTTAATAGTATTTTACTCTGGAAGAAGTATAAGTTCTGTAAAAGTCTAATGTACTAATTAATAATTTTTAGAAAATGTTTTTTTTATTTTTTATTACTTTTTATACCCATTTTTAATTAAATATTTTCTTGGAAATTGAAAAGATTATTCCATGAAATGTGTAACTGAAAAAATTTTACCCTTAAAGCCAAAAAACTCAACACAAAATATCTCTAAATTAACGGAATGGTGGATCATCAATGGTATCATCTTTGTCTTCGCTATAGTACGTGCAGCTGTCATCGTGCAGTATTTATTGGTTAGGAAATAACTATTAACCGAAACACAATTCGTCATCATTTGCTTAATACTAATATTAAATATCTGAAGTTATAAATATACATCTTATTAATCACGACGACGGTATAATTTTATGGTGTTACGATTGCTTCGCCCGATTCCAATGTAATAATTTTCGGTTTTTCCTCTACGTGAGGCACCGTCATGATCGATGCCTCTCCTGCTGTGGCGCTGTGAATAAAAATACTCAAATCATATATACATATATACCTATAGGCCAGTCGTGGCGCAGGTATACCGCACACAGCAGAGTCGACAAAGGGGGACTAATGTTAAGACTCTCTGTTCCTCACTTTCCGGCGAGTTCTGGAGGCATTGCGTGTAGATTGGCGAAACTCAATGCCGCACTTCGCCTCTACACTAAAGCGAAGAAATGAAAATAACAATGTAAATAAATAAATCAGTTCGAATCGAATCGAACGCACAACCAGTCGGTTTTACACTCACACTTTGTGCCCCTGCCCCACGACTGACCTCGACGACGACTGGTGATGGGTTTGGTTTAGTATTACTGATAATAAATAAATTAATTAATAAATACTTAATGAAATAATTAAAGGTATATTTTCTTAGTTTTGCTTTTCGCCCAAACACGGTACACTGCCTGTGGAGTGACGGTATTTCATGCCGCACTTTGACTCACCGGAGAGATTAAATGAACATAATATTTTTTTATTTCGTTCAGTAGTAGTGATAAAAGTCACAACCAACACACACACACACACACACACACACACACACACACACACACACACACACACACACACACACACACACACAATTAGTCACAGTCCTACTGTGCCACTACTGAAAAAATGTTTTCACTATTATTCTACTACTACTTACGTAGACATTTCAATTTAAATTAGATACTTACTATATTCCAAAGAAAATCCGAAATACTATCGATTAAAGAATGTAAACTCCGTTTTGGTCTAGAAATGATCTGAAACAAAAGGTAGTTTATTTATCAAATGAACAACTTAATATTGTATATTCACGTTAGATTGTATTGTTAATGTCAACTTGTATATGGTTGTGGGTATAATGCTTTTTTAGGATTCAAGGATACTAAGGGTTGAATAGGGGTTGAAAGTTTATTTGGAAAAATCATGTTGCTTCTCATGGACAGGCAACTGCTCCTTTTTTATCATGATCTTGTTATCTTGAAACATTTACCACTGAATTGATAAAATTATTGTATGTCACCCCCTGCAAGGCCTGTACGCTGAAAACATGCTCCTTGGCTTACGCAGGAGATAAGAAATCCCATGCTTAAATGTGACAAGGCTAAATTAAAAGATAAAAAATATCCCTCCTTAAATAATCTAAATGCATATAAAATTTTGCGAAACATCTCCAACAGAATGTGTAAGGATGCTAAACGACGCTTTATTCGCTTAACAAACAAACTTTTATGTGATCTTCCTCCAGTATCTTTGATATTATGTTTTCGAAGGTCAAGCGAGGTATCCCCCTAGCTCTCTTACCATTAATTTTTCTATCATAAATCTTTTTTGCCATTCTTTCATCACTCATTCGTTCGACGTGCCCAAGCCAGCTGAGCAAGTTATTCTTCATTCCCACCGTGATATCCTCGCTAGTACCTGCCATTGCCAGAGATACGCAGGTATCTCTTCATTTCGGATTCGATCAGCTAAGCTGACTCCGCATATCCTAAGAAGAGATCGCATTTCAGCGGCATTCGTCATTCTTGCATTTTTCTTCTGTAATATCAACGTTTCGCTGCTGTATAACTGTGTCGGTACCAACACAGCCCAACGCACAGGTGTACTGATGTTTCGCGTCTCAATGCAGATAAGGCTCCTTTAATCCTGTTCCCTGCAGCAATACGCCTTTCCACATCCATCTTGTATCTTTTATCTCTACGGAACATACTTGCATGTATACAACTTCATTCACTTGTTCTAATATCTTGTCATTTACAACGATCTTGCATTTCATTCTTTCTTCGTCTCTTTCATATATGTTATATTTATGTTATGTATGTTATAACTATATGTATGAGTTATTATATTATTAACACATATTCAATAGCTCTTGCACTTCAAGGCCTGCAAAATTTTCACTTTCTCTCGCAACCATAGATTGAGGGGAAGAAATCTCTGTAAGGGATAAATTCACCTTTGCCGACAATATTAGGTATGTATCAATCTTTGTGTTCAGGTGCAATAAAAAGTATATAAATTTATGGTAATATATAGCACTTGAAAATGTTGTTACTACAATTTAAATTGTTTTTGTTAACATGCAATCCTCTTATTTCTTAAATACCCTTTTTCTTTTTTTTTAAACAATATTTCAAATTTATAGAATTTTAATTTTAAGAAAAATAAAAAGCCATGTGCCAGCGCTAGTTCGCTATAACATTGTGAATACAAATTTTATTTGAAGGTAAGGTAAGATATATGTAAACATATTTTATTTTCGGGTTCTCCGATTCAAGTACTCTGGTTTCAGCCACTCAATAGCTACTGTTTAAATGAAAATTAAAAGCAGTGATCTCTGATATCTCACAAGATTCTCTACCCTTACATATTATAATATGTATATTATTTTTTTATGTAAATATTGTTAGCATAAATTACTTATAGTGTAGGAATAGATGTCACTGTAATTACGAGGACGTCATTTGATATTGTTTCCATTATCGATTGTATTAAGTGGCGGTAGTGTGCTGCGTCTTTTCCGGTGGCCTTCCAATTAAGCACAAAAGACACGGCACTCATGTTCCTTACTTCTTAAGATTTTGTCGAGACAATTTGTCATTAGAATTAATATTTAAATATTGCAACTACGTGAAGAACAAGTGTAAATAAAGTTATTGTAAAAGCTGGATTTTGTGTCCGATTTGTTGGTTCGTTCAACAATATAATATTGTTAGAAATCGGAAGCGGTTATAGTTTTTAAAATACACGACAAATACACACATCGTCTTTATGTTTTTAAACTATTTGGAAAGGGATACCACGTAATTGCAATAAGTGACATGTATCACCTACTAACAATACTTACACACTAGTTTCCTTCCAATAAGGGCCGTTGCCAACAAGCAATTGCCCCCGATTGACACAATTCCACTGTTTTTATCATCTTTTTTACCTAAATCTACCCTCTTTTACACGAGTACGCTAACAATATATTAAAATGTACCTCTTTAGCATCACAGCCAGCACAGGCGACATCAACGTTGCTGAAAGAAAGGACGTCTGTGTTATTAAAATATCATTATTGTCATCTTTTTATTACAGCCTCGCCTTGACATCAAATGAAAATATTATTCGAGTGGGAATCGATCCCACAAATTGTTGCATTTACGGTCACACCCTTGTGTCCCTGAGCCACGGGTAGCATCATTGTAAATGTTTAAAATTTAGATTTTTGGGAACATTTTTAAGTAGCCCTACTACTAAGGTTAGGTAAGGTTTCTTTTCTTTGTATTTTCATAGATTTGATTTAAATAAATTTGAAATCAATTCTATGTTACTTGTCAAATCTGATAATGACTTTGAAAAGAAATTGTTTCTCAAAATATTAAATAAGTCAACTTATATTAGTTATATACAATATTCATAATATCTACTGTAATAAGTCTTGAAAAAGCTTGGTGTTAATGAATTCAATGATGAATAAACTCCAAAGACCAAACCAGTGGCAAAATATAATAATAAATTACATTAAGAGTGGTTCGTTTCAAACAGAAAAAAATTGACTTTTGATTGATGAATTGAGTTAAATTAATTGACCTTAAATAAAAAAAAACCTTAAATTAATTATGAATATATATATATATATATATATATATAGTACCTATTATTTTAATATAATATTATTCGTACTTGTAGGTAAATAATTTTTTTTGTTATATATTGTAACTTAAAAATACCTCGACGGTCTTGATTCCACCAGAAGAGCGAAGAAAAAAATGGAAAACAATATAAGAGCTTTCGACATCTTAGTAAATCTGTAAAAACAAACACAGATGAACATTTTTATTATACAACAACATTTTTTATACAGATATATTGATCAAAAGTCGCAAAAAAATTGGTAAAAACAAAATTTAAAATTGAAGAACGAGGGGATACTTCATTTGTGAGTTTGTTGTAAATTAAAAACATATATAAGCTTAATCGAGACAGGTTGTGTGTTCGATTCCCTCTCGAGGAAGAAATATTTTATATTTTCATTTCTTCGCTCTGGTGTCGAGATAAAGCGCACACACACGCAGTGTCTCCAGAAATCAGCCGAAAAGGGAGAAAAGAGTGCCTTAACACTAGGTCTGACTACTCTGTTATGCCTCCCGCACACAACATGGTTGGCAGAGGGGTCCTAGTGTTAAGACACTCCGTTCACTTTATTAGCTTACAGTAGAATAATAATTACCTATCGACCTCCTATAATTAATATTGTGACAAAAGTTCAGACGTCTTAAATCAACTCACTTCTATAAGTTTATTGTGATAAACAAAGGACTGTATTGTCGTCTTTAGGAATAACTTTATATACCTATCCTATATATACTATATGGATCGATATATTCTTTGGATCGAGGGCTGTTAAAATATTTTGTAATGGTTTTCCTTTAACAATTTTATACGTTTTGATGTTATAATTATATATTTTAATACATTTAAGTGTATTATAAAATTAAATACTCTATTTGACTACTTCTATTTATTATAGTTATTAAAGAAGTTAAACAGTTTTAAGCGAAATATACAAAAATATTTTTTTACTTTATCAAAGTGCTATTCCACATTTGTTAAAGAAAAATACTTAAAAAATGTTAAAAATATTCAATAAATAGAGTTCTCTCTTGCTTCTCTTTGAGTAGCGGAAATTTGTAAAAATCTGCCTTCAGAGATGTTAACAATATAAATAAGTTGTAACAAGAATATAAAAATTTCAAGCATGATAAGAATGTATGGCTTAGTGGTCAGAGCGCCTTGTCGGATTCCAAGAGGCGCGGGTTGGAGTCCCGCTACGTTCACATTTTTATACGTTTTCTAAATAAGTAATATTTTTAAAGGTTCGATCTTATGATCCAGAGTCCGTCGATGTTCAAAATTTCTTAAACATCTTTAAAATTGTAAATAATGGCATAACTGAATTTCCTACGCTACCGTCCATTTTGCTTCGTACCTACATCGATACTGTGTACTCTGAAGTGAACCGAGGTCCTCTTTCTGCCTCTATTACAATTCACTCTTGCTCCACAAATCTTTTTGTCATTTTTTCATACCCAAACCACCTGAGCAAGACTTTCTCTTGCCTTTCAGAGTGTCATCATTGTATTAACTGATTCCGCATATCGTAGTAAGTTATTGCACTTTCACAACATTCACATTTCTTTTACTCTTCTTCTTTTGCTCGTATTCTGTGCCCATGTTTCGCTGCCGTATAACTTTCTTGCCGTACTACATATTGTACCGCTATACGTGCAGCTATGGTGACGTTCTATCGTCTCATTAATCAGCCAGTAATGCCTCAATTAGCCATATTTCTACATTCATTTCATATATTCCATCTTTACTAAATATACTTTCCAAGCATACTGTTTATGGAATTGTTCTTAAAAAATAAATGAGCTTCATGTTTTCTTCCACACACAGTAGAGTAGGCAAAGGGGACCTAATATTATGACACTCCCACTTTCCGCCGAGTTCTGGAGGCATTGCGTGTTGAGTGGCGGAACTTAACGCCGCACTTTGCCTCGACACCAGAGCTAAGAAATGAAAATATAAATGTAAATATATATTTCATTTCTTCGAGTGGGGATCGACCCCACAGCCAGTCGATTTTACAGTCACACTGCGTGCCTCTGGGCCACGACTGGTCCTGGTAATTGTTCTTAGTTTTCCATACACACTGACACTGCCTTTCTTCGTTTCTTGCAAACACGAAAACTTTTATTTTGGATTCTTAGAAATGTTAATTATTTGCATTATAAAAAAGAAATTGTGACTATACTTAAAATGACATCCCTATTTTTAAAAATCAAAACATCATTATAAACATAATAATTCATTACATTTATAATAATAATTATAAATGTAAAGAACGTAAAATGTAATTAGCGCAAAAACCTAGTGAGATAACGAGATATAATTAATTATATACATACATCGAGATGGACACAAAGAATCTGGTACCAAGAAACTCCGTTCTTAGTGGTAAAAACAAAACTACTAACTTTCACATTTATCCTAGATGAAGCGACTAAGAAATGCTGAGTTATAACAATTTTAGTTTATTTAAAAAGTATTACAATATTATACTGGAAATTCATTTAGTTTTAAATATCTATTTCTATATGCGCTAAAAGATAATCATTAAAATTTTATTAAAAATTATTTAATTAATATTTTATTTTTCTCTTTTTCTTATCGCATGTTTGCATCGTAATTGTTTATATATATATATAATTGATTGCTTCATATACTCAGTAGCATATAACTTAAGATAGGTTAATCTTAAGATAGGTTCTAGATATTCATCTTAAGATAGGTTCTAGATAATACTAAGTGCCAGAGTACACACTAAGTCAATTCCAGTGAGTGACACGACACCTCACGGCACTATCTCCAGTTTCTAACTTTGTTTTTTGTTTATCATTTGATGCCCATATTAAGTAGGTTTATAAAAAATTATAAAACAACTTTTTCTTACATTTCCATTTCAAACTAACGACCAGCTCGCGGCTTCACTTGCTTAAACTTGTCAATTATTTGGTTAATAAGTACATGCAATTACGTTCTTGTTTTAATAAATAATATATGCTTGTAGAAACTTATTTATTGTGGCATAACTCTAACAGTCAGATATATGTCATTAAAACTTTTTTTGTGAGGTCAGTCGTGGCGCCAGTAGTACAAAGTGTGACTGTAAAATCGACTGGTTGTGGGTTCGATCCCCACTCGAGGAGATGAAATATTTACTTAAATTTATATTTCCATTTCTTCGCTCTGGTGTCGAGGTAAAGCGCGGCGTTGAGTTCTGCCACTCAACACGATGTCTCCAAAATTCGGTAGAAAGTGGGGAAAGGAGTGTCATAACACTAGGTCTCCCTCTGCCTACCCTGCTGTGTGCTGGATAGAGCGTGAGTTGGACATACGGTATCGAGGACTTTTTTATAGAAATTAATGCATTCTACAATACTGTAGAACATTGTTTTACTCTATCATCAATAGTTTCT
>CAKJTV020000126.1:0-12534 GCA_917862395.2 Heliconius sara | reverse complement strand
CCAAGTTCTATTACATTGTTAAATGTCCGTGATAACATTTTTTCTTATATATCTTCCACATACAGACACCGATGAGTTAGGATTTTATTGTAAGTATCGATATTACTATAGCTATAACTATAACTTAGGTCCTAAAGACTCCTTAAGGCAAAAGTTTAAAGAAATTAATATTGACAGTTGCATCTCTCTTATGGGAGGTAGGAAAATGCGACTTGCGTGCGTTGCAAACATACATACACGAACATAATTTTAGTGTATTAAGCAAATAATTCTGTGGTTTAAGCGGGCGAAGCCGCGAGCGGGCCGCTAGTAGGGAATAAATTTATTTAAAAAATTTGAAGATGACTATAGAAAGCTAATATTTAAAAAAATAAGAAAAGTATTGTATATTTAAAATAAGAAAGTTACTCTTCAGTAAAATCGTTCTTATGGTAGAATGAATATCTTTAACTTGAAAGATTATCTTTATTGATTTAAAATAAATAATTAACATTTAACCCTTAAATGCTGGAAACAATAATTATTTATTTTTTGTTTACAAATTTAATGTTATCGTTGTTTATTATATACACAATAAATCGTTTGTTATTTAACGAAAGTATCAATAAACTTAATTGCTGTATTTATAACCTAATACCATCTTTTTGATTTTAATTTAGACGAGCCTAAAACTTAGCAACCCACAACTCTTTTTAAAAAGTAACCCATTTATTTAAACAAGTAATTGAAATTTTATTGTTTCCTAACATTTCATATACTTTACTAAGAAATCGTCTTTTCATAACCCGTTTTCGATGAAACAGAAACAGTATCTATTGAGTGTGCAAGTGATCCAATATGAACTGGTATATGACTGCACTCGTTAAGAGATTTTCTAAAAGACTCATAGTCCCTAATCCATTCCTCAATCTTAGAGGCATCCTCTATGTCTACCTTGTTAAACGTACAAAGCACAGGAACCTCATATCTAGACATCAAAGAAATAGAATACATCATATTGGACATAAAACAGAAGGATCCTGAGAAACATGACTATCAACTAAATACAATCATTACAAGATTTCCTACTGACTTGAAATAGTCTCTAATAATATATCCTGGAGATGACCACGTAAAAGTTTCAATCTGACCAGGTGTGTCTATAATGATTCTATTCAGGTGTGTCTATTCTAATTTGTTAATGTGTTTTGTCAATGTCTAATAAGAAAAGATTCAAAGCCGTTGTGATTGCTCCATTTGGTCCGATATTATATTTGTTCATGACATCAAAAAAGTCTATATGATCTCTAATATCTATATTAAGAGGCATATTTGTGTTAAGAAACTGCTGGATCCAAATTGATAGAAAAAATATTAGAATTCAAACCAGTTGCTTTTTATCGATACTACATTCATTAGAGGAAATCCAAGAGTATAAGCGCTGACAAAAGGACGTTTTTCCAGTTCCTGCCATACCTATAACTAAGAAAACAGTAGTATCGTCTTTAAGATGTATATTTTCAATTTTTCATTGATATTTTCTAAAGGTTCAGTTTTATCTTGTTTATCTCTTGTTGTGCTCATGGGGATTAAATAATTTATTTTTTTACAATTATTCTAATGAAAGTTCTATTTAAAACAAAGATCCCTCTGAAACTAAATACAAAACATTTTTTAGTATTATATTTGCAAATTTGTTGACAAATAAAAAATGGCAGTTTATAGTCTGTTAATAAATCCTAAAATACATTTAAATTTTGAGTTTTTTTTTTGAAAATAAAAAATTATCGTTGGATAATGCTTCTACTAAATTTATTCTTTAATAAAAGAACAATAAATGTAAATTAAAAATTTATATAAGAAAAATCTGTGTATTACCATAAATGATATCAATTTTATAAATACTGAGGAAGTTTGATGCTATTTGTAATAAAATATCTCAACTGCACGGATTTAACCTCTGTATTGTACCATATGTTATTACTTCAGATTGTGTGTTATCAGGATTTCACGATACTTACAGACAAAACTTTGAAATCCGAGTCATATCGAGGCATACACCCAGTCACTAGTCCGTAAAAAGACTCTTGAAAGCATTTCCTTAGAATATAGAACGAATGGAGCTGCGATGTATGATTCCGAAGTTAAAAGATCTGTATTCTGAAGTTCAAATCATTAAATGTGCTAAGTATTGTGCTATATCGCTAGCTTTTTTAATAATTCTTAAATAAATAAATAAAATCAGCTTCACGCTGTATCCCGCACACAGCAGGGTAGGCAGAGGGAACTTAGTGAAAGACACTCCGTTCCCCACTTTCTGCCGAATTCTGGAGGCATTGCGTGTTAAGTGGCAGAACTCAACGCCGCGCTTGTCCTCGACACCAGAGCGAAGAAATGGAAATATAAATTTAAGTAAATATTTCATCTCCTCGAGTGGGGATCGAACCCACAACCAGTCGGTTTGACAGTCACACTTTGTGCCGCTGCGCCACGACCGGCCTCATAAGATATTGCTTATAATTCTTGCTTCATAATAAATTATTTATTAAACAAATAAAGAACTTTATTTCTAAATATCTTTGTTGCTAGCAGGCTATTCAACTAGAAATACTAAAGACATTTCAGATTTTAAAATTATGTATTTAATAAATTCTTATATACTTTTTTAGAGATCTAAAACATGTAGTTTCATAAATATTCCAGATCTGATTTTAAAAAAAGTTTCCGCCTGCATATATGATGCTAAATAACTGACGGTAGCAACATCTACATAAAGATCCATTGTTTCACAAAAGAATTTAGAAAAAAAGCAAAATTCTAAGAGTTTGTAGTATTGTTTTAAATTATATATAAGGTTCTTAAGTCGTTCAGGGGAATTAGCTCAGTGGTAGAGCGTTTGCTTAGCATGTAAGAGGTCACGGGTTCGATACCCATATTCTCCACTTTTTATTGGTAATATAAATTTGAAGCCCAATTTTGCTATGAAATTTATGATACTTTTGAGATTTAATTACTACTAACAGATAATGCGAATCTTTCGCTCTACATCTTGTTCAAAATTTAAGCAACAGATATTAATCTTAAAAAAATATTTTTTAGTGTAAGTGCTGTAGTTAAGAAGCTTTGATAATATTTTTATAACTGCAGTAGATCTTTTTACCGACTCAGGATGGACTAGAGCTTGTGTGTTTTATGTATATGTTCTAATGGTAAAACTAATAGAGATCCTATTATTCAAAAAATCGGTGAGAAGATCACTAAATGAAAGCGAGGAGAAATTTTGAGGAATTTGTGTTGTTAGTTGACTTTAACATGACAAGTAAGAGCTTAAAAGCTTACCTTATGAAAAATGGCATTATAGTGGAGATTAGATCCAATGGATGAGAGGCAGTAGGTTGTATAAAGAGGATCAAACTATCTTATTGACTGTCTGTAAAAGAACTATAATGACTACTATCGTATCATCGTTGATTACGGTGTTGATTGGTATCTAGAGTTTCCATTTAGATATTAGCTTATGATTGCTTCGTGAAACTATATAAGCTAGTATACGAGTCGAGTGATGCAGAGCAGCTCTTCTCTAAGACGCGATAACTACAATTAAAATCTCTTTTAAGATGTAACAAAAGCCATATCAATCTTTCTCAGATAATGTTCCTTTTGAAAATATATAATGACGATTGTTAGAGAGAATATTACATAAAAATATCTATATGTCATAGTGAAGTTATAAAATAGGGATTCGATCAAATCTTTAATATTTTTAAGGGAAATGACAAAAATCATTTTTACAAAGTAGTTAAAAGTGTATTTAGAACTAAAATAAGTTATATATAACTTCAATTAAAGCGCTTGGAATTCTAATTATATTGTAAGATACAACTATTAAGCTTTATCTTTTAAAATATAGTATTTTTTTTATGCATGAATTAGAAAAATGAACCATTTATTTCCAACAGATTTAACTAATAAAGAGTATTATATAATAATATTGCACTTTATTTTTTATTTTTAAAAAATTATAAATTTTAACCCCACAAGAAGAAATAAAATAAATGAGTTTCCTTAAAAAAAATATTTATTTTAAGAAAAGTTATACTGGTAGAACAGCTGGCGGAAGCATTATGGAAAGCTTCTTGAGTAAAGGCCGCATTCTACCAGGTTACTCAATTTATTTTTTTAATTTTATCATTTGACTGCGGCATATACATCTAATGTAAAAAAAATTAAAATTACTAAAAAAGTTCCTTTACTTTCAGATCAAAAGAAATTTGTAAAAAACACCCCTAACATAACTGAAAGTCCGTCTTTAAAAGAAAGAAAAATTAAATGAAACAATCATTTCAAAACTTTGAATGGTACAATAGTTTTAACCCCTGGTTAAAATTCTGCGAAATCTGGAAAAAAAATTCAAATAAGTAATATTGGTGTATAATAAATGCAGAAAAAATTGAAAAGTCAGGTCCGCAAAATTATCGAAATAGGGTCTACGGGCGTGAAAAATTAGAGTTGTGTTTCTATCTGTGGTATTATTTCCACATGTTTAAAAAAATATTATTTTTTAACCCCAGATAAAAAATAAATAAAATGATTAATAAAAAATAAAAAAAATATATGTCAAGGCCAAGTGGGCCGATTGTAGAAAGTGCCCTTGAGAGGTACTATCACTTTGGGTGCCCACCCCAGTGTTACGCCACTATCGTATGATGAATTTATTCGCTCAAAATCAATAAAATTTATCAAAAATGATTAGACTGAAGGTTAACTTGATTTAGAAGTGAATTTGTAAAAAGATTATTTACAATCCCTGTTTTAGAGAAAATTTAGTAAGTTATTATGATGCTCGTAGTTCAATTAAAGCAAGTGTTCCATAACAATACTTTACACAACTGACGATTTACTCTTAGAAATAGAAGTGTTTAAAGCTTCAAAACCCCCCATAACAGCTTTTTCACTTCTATATTACAAATAAATGCTTTCAAAAGTTTTTTTAATGACAATGACTGAATTCATGATTTGATTGAGACCGGATTTTTAAGTACAAGTCTATGTGTATCGTGGAAGCTAGATATTATACCATTCCAAGTAAGGAAATATGGTACAATACAGGTTTCCATACGTGCAGTTGGGATATTTCATCAGCAATAACATAGAATTTTCACAACTTGCTACAAATTTTTAGCTCCCTATTTTAGTCACATTAATTTACAATAAGTAAGTCTTATATTAATGTTCTTATATTAAACATAAACTCAAAAAGGAAAAGAGGCTATCTACAGTTAGCTTTAAAATAGCATTTAAAATTTTTTATAATGTAAAACTGAAGACCTTGTCCCA
Source organism: Heliconius sara (assembly GCA_917862395.2). NCBI lineage: Eukaryota > Metazoa > Arthropoda > Insecta > Lepidoptera > Nymphalidae > Heliconius > Heliconius sara. Next base: position 7,218 of record CAKJTV020000126.1, on the reverse strand, counting down.
GTTTGGAGTATCAATCTGAAGATCTCTTTAAAGTTGACCCATTTGGCCTCAAAATATTTTTGTTAAATTTTACGTAAACGTTTATGTATTTTCATCGCGACATAAAATTTATATCTTTAAAAGAATATGGAAATAATATTGGCCTGCTATAAAATGCTACTATTTAATTAAATTTATTATCTTTAACCCCCTCTCCTCAAAAAAAACTCTAAAGAGGCCTGATTAAGGTTGTTTTATACAGTAAGTACATACTTTCTCTTTTGTAAAAAAAGTACTTCACCAGTTTTTTTGTCAACCTTTTCTAAATAAAACTAAAAAAGCATAAAGCTGTACTTTCAAATGCCAAAAATATCATCTTTATTCTTTCAAGATAGCACAAGCACCACGCAAGTTCAAATTACGCCTAAATTAATATTTCTTAAGTAAACAAAAAATAAATAATTATTGTTTCCAGCATTTAAGGGTTAAATGTTAATTATTTATTTTAAATCAATAAAGATAATCTTTCAAGTTAAAGATATTCATTCTACCAAAAGAATATTATAAATCTAAATTTACAAAATAGCCGTAAATTTTATTTTGTTTTTTAAAATAAATATGGGATTTTACATAAAAATCCAAATATGCAATATCTAAGTGTGTATATCAAAAACAAAGCATGCTCTAATCTCTGTATATAACCATCAGTTGGTGTAAAAGTAGCAATATAATTAGTGCTTCCTTAAAATCTTCCATAGCGAATATACAAAATTTAATGTTTATCGTTGTTTTAATTTATCATACACAAGATAAACTCTTATTTGGTTCCATTTTAAGCTAAAAGAGAAGTAATCAATAAACTTAATTTGCCTGTATTTATAACCTAATACTACATCTTTTTGATTTTAATTTAGACGAGCCTAAAACTTAGCAACCCACAACTCTTTTTAAAAAAGTAACCCATTTATTTAAAACAAGTAATTGAAAATTATTTATTGTTTCCTAACATTTCATATACTTTACTAAGAAAATCGTCTTTTCCATAACCCGTTTTCGATGAAACAGAAACAGTATCTATTGAGTTGTGCAAGTGATCCAATATGAACTGGTATATGACTGCACTCGTTAAGAGATTTTCTAAAAGACTCATAGTCCCTAATCCATTCCTCAATCTTAGAGGCATCCTCTATGTCTACCTTGTTAAACGTACAAAGCACAGGAACCTCATATCTAGACATCAAAGAAATAGAATACATCATATTGGACATAAAAACAGAAGGATCCTGAGAAACATGACTATCAACTAAATACATCATTACAAGATTTCCTACTGACTTGAAATAGTCTCTAATAATATATCCTGGAGATGACCACGTAAAAGTTTCAATCTGACCAGGTGTGTCTATAATGATTCTATTCAGGTGTGACTATTCTAATTTGTTAATGTGTTTGTCAATGTCTAATAAGAAAAGATTCAAAGCCGTTGTGATTGCTCCATTTGGTCCGATATTATATTTGTTCATGACATCAAAAAAGTCTATATGATCTCTAATATCTATATTAAGAGGCATATTTGTGTTAAGAACTGCTGGATCCAAATTGATAGAAAAAATATTAGAATTCAAACCAGTGCTTTTATCGACACTACATTCATTAGAGGAAATCCAAGAGTATAAGCGCTGACAAAAGGACGTTTTTCCAGTTCCTGCCATACCTATAACTAAGAAAACAGTAGTATCGTCTTTAAGATGTATATTTTCAATTTTTTCATTGATATTTTCTAAAGGTTCAGTTTTATCTTGTTTATCTCTTGTTGTGCTCATGGGGATTAAATAATTTATTTTTTTACAATTATTCTAATGAAAGTTCTATTTAAAACAAAGATCCCTCTGAAACTAAATACAAAACATTTTTTAGTATTATATTTGCAAATTTGTTGACAAATAAAAAATGGCAGTTTATAGTCTGTTAATAAATCCTAAAATACATTTAAATTTTGAGTTTTTTTTTGAAAATAAAAAATTATCGTTGGATAATGCTTCTACTAAATTTATTCTTTAATAAAAGAACAATAAAATGTAAATTAAAAATTTATATAAGAAAAATCTGTGTATTACCATAAATGATATCAATTTTATAAATACTGAGGAAGTTTGATGCTATTTGTAATAAAATATCTCAACTGCACGGATTTAACCTCTGTATTGTACCATATGTTATTACTTCAGATTGTGTGTTATCAGGATTTCACGATACTTACAGACAAAACTTTGAAATCCGAGTCATATCGAGGCATACACCCAGTCACTAGTCCGTAAAAAGACTCTTGAAAGCATTTCCTTAGAATATAGAACGAATGGAGCTGCGATGTATGATTCCGAAGTTAAAAGATCTGTATTCTGAAGTTCAAATCATTAAAATGTGCTAAGTATTGTGCTATATCGCTAGCTTTTTTAATAATTCTTAAATAAATAAATAAAATCAGCTTCACGCTGTATCCCGCACACAGCAGGGTAGGCAGAGGGAACTTAGTGAAAGACACTCCGTTCCCCACTTTCTGCCGAATTCTGGAGGCATTGCGTGTTAAGTGGCAGAACTCAACGCCGCGCTTGTCCTCGACACCAGAGCGAAGAAATGGAAATATAAATTTAAGTAAATATTTCATCTCCTCGAGTGGGGATCGAACCCACAACCAGTCGGTTTGACAGTCACACTTTGTGCCGCTGCGCCACGACCGGCCTCATAAGATATTGCTTATAATTCTTGCTTCATAATAAATTATTTATTAAACAAATAAAGAACTTTATTTCTAAATATCTTTGTTGCTAGCAGGCTATTCAACTAGAAATACTAAAGACATTTCAGATTTTAAAATTATGTATTTAATAAATTCTTATATACTTTTTTAGAGATCTAAAACATGTAGTTTCATAAATATTCCAGATCTGATTTTAAAAAAAGTTTCCGCCTGCATATATGATGCTAAATAACTGACGGTAGCAACATCTACATAAAGATCCATTGTTTCACAAAAGAATTTAGAAAAAAAGCAAAATTCTAAGAGTTTGTAGTATTGTTTTAAATTATATATAAGGTTCTTAAGTCGTTCAGGGGAATTAGCTCAGTGGTAGAGCGTTTGCTTAGCATGTAAGAGGTCACGGGTTCGATACCCATATTCTCCACTTTTTATTGGTAATATAAATTTGAAGCCCAATTTTGCTATGAAATTTATGATACTTTTGAGATTTAATTACTACTAACAGATAATGCGAATCTTTCGCTCTACATCTTGTTCAAAATTTAAGCAACAGATATTAATCTTAAAAAAATATTTTTTAGTGTAAGTGCTGTAGTTAAGAAGCTTTGATAATATTTTTATAACTGCAGTAGATCTTTTTACCGACTCAGGATGGACTAGAGCTTGTGTGTTTTATGTATATGTTCTAATGGTAAAACTAATAGAGATCCTATTATTCAAAAAATCGGTGAGAAGATCACTAAATGAAAGCGAGGAGAAATTTTGAGGAATTTGTGTTGTTAGTTGACTTTAACATGACAAGTAAGAGCTTAAAAGCTTACCTTATGAAAAATGGCATTATAGTGGAGATTAGATCCAATGGATGAGAGGCAGTAGGTTGTATAAAGAGGATCAAACTATCTTATTGACTGTCTGTAAAAGAACTATAATGACTACTATCGTATCATCGTTGATTACGGTGTTGATTGGTATCTAGAGTTTCCATTTAGATATTAGCTTATGATTGCTTCGTGAAACTATATAAGCTAGTATACGAGTCGAGTGATGCAGAGCAGCTCTTCTCTAAGACGCGATAACTACAATTAAAATCTCTTTTAAGATGTAACAAAAGCCATATCAATCTTTCTCAGATAATGTTCCTTTTGAAAATATATAATGACGATTGTTAGAGAGAATATTACATAAAAATATCTATATGTCATAGTGAAGTTATAAAATAGGGATTCGATCAAATCTTTAATATTTTTAAGGGAAATGACAAAAATCATTTTTACAAAGTAGTTAAAAGTGTATTTAGAACTAAAATAAGTTATATATAACTTCAATTAAAGCGCTTGGAATTCTAATTATATTGTAAGATACAACTATTAAGCTTTATCTTTTAAAATATAGTATTTTTTTTATGCATGAATTAGAAAAATGAACCATTTATTTCCAACAGATTTAACTAATAAAGAGTATTATATAATAATATTGCACTTTATTTTTTATTTTTAAAAAATTATAAATTTTAACCCCACAAGAAGAAATAAAATAAATGAGTTTCCTTAAAAAAAATATTTATTTTAAGAAAAGTTATACTGGTAGAACAGCTGGCGGAAGCATTATGGAAAGCTTCTTGAGTAAAGGCCGCATTCTACCAGGTTACTCAATTTATTTTTTTAATTTTATCATTTGACTGCGGCATATACATCTAATGTAAAAAAAATTAAAATTACTAAAAAAGTTCCTTTACTTTCAGATCAAAAGAAATTTGTAAAAAACACCCCTAACATAACTGAAAGTCCGTCTTTAAAAGAAAGAAAAATTAAATGAAACAATCATTTCAAAACTTTGAATGGTACAATAGTTTTAACCCCTGGTTAAAATTCTGCGAAATCTGGAAAAAAAATTCAAATAAGTAATATTGGTGTATAATAAATGCAGAAAAAATTGAAAAGTCAGGTCCGCAAAATTATCGAAATAGGGTCTACGGGCGTGAAAAATTAGAGTTGTGTTTCTATCTGTGGTATTATTTCCACATGTTTAAAAAAATATTATTTTTTAACCCCAGATAAAAAATAAATAAAATGATTAATAAAAAATAAAAAAAATATATGTCAAGGCCAAGTGGGCCGATTGTAGAAAGTGCCCTTGAGAGGTACTATCACTTTGGGTGCCCACCCCAGTGTTACGCCACTATCGTATGATGAATTTATTCGCTCAAAATCAATAAAATTTATCAAAAATGATTAGACTGAAGGTTAACTTGATTTAGAAGTGAATTTGTAAAAAGATTATTTACAATCCCTGTTTTAGAGAAAATTTAGTAAGTTATTATGATGCTCGTAGTTCAATTAAAGCAAGTGTTCCATAACAATACTTTACACAACTGACGATTTACTCTTAGAAATAGAAGTGTTTAAAGCTTCAAAACCCCCCATAACAGCTTTTTCACTTCTATATTACAAATAAATGCTTTCAAAAGTTTTTTTAATGACAATGACTGAATTCATGATTTGATTGAGACCGGATTTTTAAGTACAAGTCTATGTGTATCGTGGAAGCTAGATATTATACCATTCCAAGTAAGGAAATATGGTACAATACAGGTTTCCATACGTGCAGTTGGGATATTTCATCAGCAATAACATAGAATTTTCACAACTTGCTACAAATTTTTAGCTCCCTATTTTAGTCACATTAATTTACAATAAGTAAGTCTTATATTAATGTTCTTATATTAAACATAAACTCAAAAAGGAAAAGAGGCTATCTACAGTTAGCTTTAAAATAGCATTTAAAATTTTTTATAATGTAAAACTGAAGACCTTGTCCCAGTTTGGAGTATCAATCTGAAGATCTCTTTAAAGTTGACCCATTTGGCCTCAAAATATTTTTGTTAAATTTTACGTAAACGTTTATGTATTTTCATCGCGACATAAAATTTATATCTTTAAAAGAATATGGAAATAATATTGGCCTGCTATAAAATGCTACTATTTAATTAAATTTATTATCTTTAACCCCCTCTCCTCAAAAAAAAACTCTAAAGAGGCCTGATTAAGGTTGTTTTATACAGTAAGTACATACTTTCTCTTTTGTAAAAAAAGTACTTCACCAGTTTTTTTTGTCAACCTTTTCTAAATAAAACTAAAAAAGCATAAAGCTGTACTTTCAAATGCCAAAAAATATCATCTTTATTCTTTCAAGATAGCACAAGCACCACGCAAGTTCAAATTACGCCTAAATTAATATTTCTTAAGTAAACAAAAAATAAATAATTATTGTTTCCAGCATTTAAGGGTTAAATGTTAATTATTTATTTTAAATCAATAAAGATAATCTTTCAAGTTAAAGATATTCATTCTACCAAAAGAATATTATAAATCTAAATTTACAAAATAGCCGTAAATTTTATTTTGTTTTTTAAAATAAATATGGGATTTTACATAAAAATCCAAATATGCAATATCTAAGTGTGTATATCAAAAACAAAGCATGCTCTAATCTCTGTATATAACCATCAGTTGGTGTAAAAGTAGCAATATAATTAGTGCTTCCTTAAAATCTTCCATAGCGAATATACAAAATTTAATGTTTATCGTTGTTTTAATTTATCATACACAAGATAAACTCTTATTTGGTTCCATTTTAAGCTAAAAGAGAAGTAATCAATAAACTTAATTTGCCTGTATTTATAACCTAATACTACATCTTTTGATTTTAATTTAGACGAGCCTAAAACTTAGCAACCCACAACTCTTTTTAAAAAAGTAACCCATTTATTTAAAACAAGTAATTGAAATTATTTATTGTTTCCTAACATTTCATATACTTTACTAAGAAAATCGTCTTTTCCATAACCCGTTTTCTGATGAAACAGAAACAGTATCTATTGAGTTGTGCATAGTGATCCAATATGAAACTGGTATATTGACTCGCATCGTTAAGAGATTTTCTAAAAGACTCATAGTCCCTAATCCTTCCTCAATCTTAGAGGCATCCTCTATGTCTACCTTGTTAAACGTACAAAGCACAGGAACCTCATATCTAGACATCAAAGAAATAGAATACATCATATTGGACATAAAAACAGAAGGATCCTGAGAAACATGACTATCAATAAATACATCATTACAAGATTTCCTACTGACTTGAAATAGTCTCTAATAATATATCCTGGAGATGACCACGTAAAGTTTCAATCTGACCAGGTGTGTCTTAATGATTCTATTCAGGTTGTCTATTCTAATTTGTAATGTGTTTGTCAATGTCTAATAAGAAAAGATTCAAAGCCGTTGGATTGCTCCATTTGGTCCGATATTATATTTGTTCATGACATCAAAAAAGTCTTATGATCTCTAATATCTATATTAAGAGGCATATTTGTGTTAAGAATGCTGGATCCAAATTGATAGAAAAAATATTAGAATTCAAACCAGTGCTTTTATCGATACTACATTCATTAGAGGAAATCCAAGAGTATAAGCGCTGACAAA
>CAKJTV020000122.1:0-80292 GCA_917862395.2 Heliconius sara | reverse complement strand
TTTTCTTAATTTAAACTTAACTTAATTTAAATCACGCTTATCCCTCGGGGTAGCAAGAGAAACGGACGCCAACGCTACGGCTACAAGCGTTGGCGATGTCTAAAGACATCGCCAAGACTCCATCGCCCCGGGCCACCGCATGCGCATAGGACTTTACCTCGAGTATGGCATCCACAGTCGAACGGCCACTGCGGAAGCCATACTGGTGGTCCGAGAGGTCCGGACCTGTCCCCTCCAAGTGGTGTTGTAGCCTCCTCGCTACAACACGCTCGAAGAGCTTGGCGATCTCGCTCAAGAGCACGATGGGCCTGTAGGCGGAGGCAGAATCCGCCGGGCGACCCTCCTTCTTGATGAGGACCAACCTGCCTGTCTTCCACCGCTGTGGAATTATGGCTTGAGCCAGACAGGCAGTGAAGAGTCCTCGCACTCTGGGCCCCAGGGATAGCACCCCAACTTAACTTAACTTAACTTAACTTAACTTAACTTAACTTAACTTAACTTAACTTATCTTCACGCTTTATCCCTAGCGGGGTAGTCAGAGAGAACGGAGCGCCAAACGCTACGGTCTCTACATACCTCTTTCGCCTCGTCCACTGTCATCAACCTCTTCATACATGCCCTCCGGGGGATCCTCATGCTTTTTACGTGACCTTCCTCCAGTATCTTTGATACTGTGTTTTCGAAGGTCAACCGAGGTCTCCCCCTACCTCTCTTACCACTCACTTTTCCATCATAAATCTTTTTTGCCATTCTTTCCTCGCTCATTCGTTCGACGTGCCCAAACCAGCTGAGCACGTTCTTCTTCATTCTCACCGTGACATCCTCGCTGGTACCTGCCATTCTGTGTACCTCTTCATTGCGGATTCGATCAGCTAGGCTGACTCCGCATATCCTACGAAGAGATCGCATCTCCACAGCATTCATCTTTCTTTCATTCTTCTTCTGTAATACCCACGTTTCGCTGCCGTATAACAGGGTCGGTACCAAAACTGCATTGTGTACGGCCAAACGCGCAGCTGTGCTGACGTTTCGCCGTCTCATCAATGCAGCCAAGGCTCCGTTAACCTTGTTACCGGCAGCAATACGCCTTTCCACATCCATCTCGTATCTTCCATCTTGACTGAACATACTTCCCAAATATACCACTTCATTCACCTGTTCTAATATCTTATCATTTACACTGATCTTGCATTCCGTCCTTTCTTCATCTCGTTCAAAAATCAGAACCTTTGTCTTATTCGCATTGAGGCTTAGACCATTATATTCACACTCTTCTTGCAGAGTGGTGACCAATGCCTGCAACTCGCACTCTGATGATGCAATAAGCACTGCATCATCTGCGTACAGCAGGCAATTCACATTCAGGTCACCTACTTTCACTCCCATATCACTTTGTTTCACTCCTTGGAGACAGCTATCCAAATACAAATTGAACAACCAAGCTGACATGGCGCAACCCTGTTTAACACCCGATCGGATGTCAAACCAGGGCGACATGCCAGCTCCTACTCGCACGCAGGCTGAGTGGTCTCTATAAAGTGACTTTACAGCCTGCAACAAGGGTCCACTCACATTGTACCGGGGTAGTATCTCCCATAATTTCGCTCTAACAACTCTATCAAACGCCTTTTCCAAGTCCACAAAAGCACAGAAAACTTTTTGGTTAACGGCCAAAAATTTTTCCGTGATCATGCGGAGAGAAAAGATCTGATCCATACACCCTCTTCCAGGTCTAAAGCCTCCTTGGGCCTCCCACAACAGCCTTTCAGATCTCTCTTGCATTCTTCTCGCTAAAACTTTAGCATAAACTTTACTACCTAAGCTAATCAAACTGATAGCCCTATGGTTTGCGCAGTCTATCTGTGAACCTTTGCCTTTATACAAAGGCACGATGACCGCACCTCGCCAATCGTCTGGGACCTCCCCCGATTTCCAGCATAAATTCCCTCACATCTGCTCCCGCTGACTTACCACATTTCAGACTTCGTATTGCACACTCAACTTCTTTTACACTGATTTTGCCATCAGCTACATCAAGACTCAGCGTTTCGCTGCTACTTGAGACTGAGGCGTCATCACGTTCATACATCTCCTTGTAAAATTCCGCCCATCGCCGCAAAACGTGTGGTTTTTCTGTTAGAATTTCACCGTCCTTCGAAAGCACCCCTTTCATTCTACAAGTTAGCGAGCAGTCTCGAGAAACACTAACTTCTCGCCAGAAAAGCTTCGTGTTTTCCCTGAAGTTGTTCGTTAACCTCTCATCTCTTTCATTCTCTGCCTTTTCGCGCTTCATCTTTATCAGTACTTTCGTCTGGTGCTTTTGCAGCTTATACTCTTTCTTTTTTATCTCTCTCATACTTTTATCCTTACCAGAGGCTTTATAATCCTGCCATGCCTTCTTCTTTCTTTCTACAGCATCTTGCACTTCATCATCCCACCATTCATCACGCTTTTTGCTAAAGCCCCTTTTACCTTTACCACATACCTCTATCGCTGCTTCCTTCATACGATCCCTAAGGTTCTGCCAGCATACTTCAATATTTCCATTTCCAGATTCACTGCTGTCTAGCCTTTTGGAAACTCTTTCTTGATATTCCTTTCTAGTTGGTGGATCTTGAAGCTTCCAGCTTCTTATGCGATAATTCGACTCCAAGTCTGGACACCTCGTGTAGCTGCGCCAGCCCGTGAACAGACCCCTTATTCTAGCAACTACTAGATAGTGGTCTGTTCCCAGATCAGAACCCCTAAACACTCGTGTGTCCATGACTTGGCTTCGAATGCGCTGATCCGCTAGGAATAAGTCAATCATACTTTTCCCTTCCGTTCGCTCCCATGTATACATGTGAATTTGTTTGTGGTCAAACATAGTGTTTGCCACAAACAAATTCCTTTCCTTGCAAATTTCCAATATAAGCTTTCCAGCCTCATTTATTCTCTTGTCACCATACTGACCTAGCACTCCCTCGTAACCGCTTCGCGCAGTTCCGACCCATCCGTTCAAATCGCCACATATTATTAATTTTTCATTCCCTCTAACGCTACCTAGAACATCCCTGACACTCTCCCAAAACTCCTCGAGTTCGCCTAATGGAGCTGAGGATACTGGCGCATACGCCACTAACAAGAATACTCTTGTTAACCCCAGCTTGAAGCGAACCCAGAGCAGTCTCGGGTTGATCGCCTTGTATTCAACCACTGCACTAACCAATCGAGAGGACAATAATACACCTACACCTTGACAGCCCCGCTCGCTCTCTGATACGCCAGACCAGAAAGCGACCCGACTGCCCGGCAAATCAGTTGTATCATTGCCCTTTCGCTTGGTCTCAGTCACACAAACGCCATCTAAATATCTATCATCCATCACATCTAATAATTCGTTCATCTTTTCTTCCATCCCTCCTCTTACATTCCATGTAGCTATTTGTAGCTCCGTCCTCCACCTCCCGCCGTTCCGGACATGGCGTGTTGGGTGGCGGTCCCCAACGCCGCATTCGTCGCCATGTCTTTTTATTATAATAAGAATATTTATATGTACCATTATCATTATTATGTATAATATCATACAGCTTAAAGCTATACATAAGTGTCACAAATAAGTACGTAAAAGTTGGTTAATTTTTAATTTATAAGAAAGACCAAAAGACAAACTTTTTTCTTTAACTATAAGAAAAACTAAAAATAACATCATAGAGTGTAATGGTTTGCTTTTATTTTTTTCTTGCTGTATATATAATATTTTGTTTTAAATGCCAATTATGTAATTAAACAATAACATTCATAGATATTATATATACATTTACATAGAGATACAATTATAGGCATACATATATACAAATACTTGATACTTAAAAAAATTATGACATACCCAGGAATGAATCTATTAAACTCTGACCAATCACTCATACTTTTAAGCATTTTTGTAAAGTTTTGATAAATTCAAAATGATTTATTTGGAAGGCTAATATAGTTTATTTCATTATTGTTTAATTTGTTTCATTAAATTAAACAATATAGTACAGTAGAATATAATTTTGTTACACATAAGTACATATTTACTCAGTAATTGAATCAATCAATTAAATATTAAGAATATTTTATACAAATTTATAAGAAAACTCAATGTCTTACTGTATTGCTCAACTATTTTCAACTTTGAAAGTAGTTTTTATTGTATAACAAACATTGTTAGACAATACCTTAATATTAAAATAAAAATATACAAATTTATTTATAAAAAGATTTATATAAATTGTGGACCTATTTTCTGTTTCTTTCCTTAATTTTGTAGCTATTATATGGTTTTACTACCTTTCAGTCAGCTGTAATGGTTGGAGACTTCTACTTCTTCTACCTCCAAGTCTTCCAACTCATTTCTAGATAATACTTTAACACATATGTTGTCACTTGCAATATGTGTTATTTATTTACAATGCTGCACCCTGTGTTTCCATTTGTGAACATTTTTGTTTATTTAGGTTGAGCAGAAATGTGAATTTTGGCGAAATATTCTTGTACATTTCGTGTAAGCATCTACATCTAGAGGTCATCTCAACTATCAAACTTATCCACTTTTGGGCCAAAATATGGTCGCCTATAAAATGATAGTATAATTACTATTCTTGCTATTGTAGTTTATAAAATATTTAAGTACCAACTACTATATTGGTATATTGCTACTGAATCATATATTGGTAGTTATTTAATATGTATTTTTACAAAGCAAATGCTCATTCCAATTAAAACTTCTTCAAAAGTCCACCGATAATATATTTAACTTACCTAGTATACACAACACAACTTCTGAGCCTGAACTCGTTTCTATATCGGCATTAAATATTCCACCGGAAGATCTGCTCTACTGCAAATTTCACATAGACAGTGAACCTATTACATTACTAATAGATACAGGAGCAGCGATATCCGTTTTACAAAAAAACAAACTCGGAGCTAACCCTCTAGATGTATCGAATATAGTATCGATAGTAGGTGTGGCAGGTAAAGACAGTCCTATTCAAAGCTACGGCACAGCTAACGTTTCAATAGACAATTTCCGTAAACATAAATTCTACATAGCAAATTTAAATATCGAAGCAGACGGCATTCTAGGTTTAGATTTCATGTCTAAATCCGACGTAAATATATACATCGCATCTAAAACTATGCACGTAGGCAAACGACATTATAAACTTTTCCATAACGGCGAAAGCAAAACCAATATTAAAGACGATAAACAATTCATAGAGCATAGGACTGAAACTGTTATTACATGTACTACTCAAGATATTCAATCCGGAACAGCTATTGTCGAAAAACAAGATATCGGAAACGGACTTTCAATTCCCAACGCCCTTGTAAACATAGTTGATTATAAATTCCTAATCACATGCATTAACAAAACAAACGAAGATAAATCAATCATTATGCCCGTCGTACGAACAACTTTATATCTAAACGAGGCCCTAGATAATGAGACCGTAAATATCAATACGATAAACATGAAAAACAAAACAGACCGACGTGACATAGTACACAAACTTATTAGACGAGATCATTTAAATGTAGAAGAAAACGAGTCCCTAAATAAGAATATTGACGAATTCCCTGGAATTTTCTATATTGAAGGCGACCCTCTGTCGTTTACGAGTCACACAAAACATAATATAACTACCACATCTGAAGTACCCATTCACACTAAAACTTATCGACTCCCACAAGTTCACGAACAAGAGGTAAAAACTCAAGTACAAAAACTTTTAGAACAAAAAATCATTAGACCAAGCACTTCACCATGGACAAGCCCCATTTGGATTGTACCAAAGAAATTAGACGCTTCTGGGAAACGAAAATGGCGTATGGTCATAGATTACCGTAAGCTAAACGAAATAACAATAGGTGATAGCTATCCCTTGCCGAACATCACTGATATCCTCGACAAATTAGGTCATTCGAAATATTTTACAACTTTAGATCTTGCATCAGGGTTTCACCAAATCGAACTAGACTCTAAAGACGTCTCCAAAACGGCTTTTAGCACACCTTACGGTCATTATGAATTTCTGCGCATGCCATTTGGCCTTAAAAATGCTCCAGCCACATTTCAACGAGTCATGGACAACATTCTTTACGGCCTCCAAGGCGAACGTTGTTTTGTCTATCTAGATGACATCGTTGTTTGCATCCAGCCTACAAGAACATGAAGAAAAACTTCGAGAAGTCTTTTCCAGATTAAACGATTTCCATCTCAAAATTCAACCTGATAAATGTGAGTTTCTCAGATATGAAGTAGCTTACCTAGGACACATAATTTCGAGCGAAGGCGTAAAACCCAATCCAGATAAAGTTACCACTGTTCAAAACTTCACAACTCCTAAATCATGTAAAGATATCAAGGCTTTCTTAGGACTTACAGGTTATTACCGTAGGTTCATCGCTAATTTCAGTAACATCACAAAACCTTTGACAGCCTTACTCAAGAAAGACGTTCCTTTCGTCTGTGGAGAAACACAAGAAAAAGCTTTTAATGAATGCAAACGTTTATTAACAAGTCCTCCGATTCTACAATATCTTGATTTCAGCAAAGAGTTCATTCTTACAACCGACGCTTCAGTCTATGCAATAGGCGCAGTATTGTCTCAAGGTGATATAGGTAAAGATTTGCCAATTGCATACGCTTCACGGACGCTGAACAAAGCCGAAAGTAACTATTCTACTATAGAGCGAGAGTTACTCGCAATCGTTTGGGCTGTAAAGCATTTCAGACCTTATTAGTTAGTTAGCATTAGTTCGTTGGAGACTTAAACTAGAAGAATTTGAATATAATATCGTGTACAAAGCTGGTAAAAGCAACACTAATGCCGACGCTCTTTCTCGACCTCCAGTAATGCACACGAACGCAATTGACTTGACGCACAACTGTGAAGACAATTTCAATGACCCAGATGAATACTTGCAAACTAACTATGAACACTTTCTTTCCATTCCCACTCATAGTTATGACACACCCAACTTTAAAACATCACCTGACACCCTCTTAGACGAACGTCATAAAAATATTCTCATTCCCATATCAGCACAACTATCGGACAAAAACAAAGCCATAAGTCTTTGTTCTAATGTGATGCCATATCTTGAAAAGTCAAAAGAGCTTTACCAGACAGATTTATTAGTTACGGACAAAAAACAAAACATTATATTTGGAGTAACACGACCGACACATTTCGACCCTTGGAATAGTGAGAGCTATTTCAAAATACTCTTATCTTGCTTACAAAAACACAACCTCAAAACACTCTGCATACCTGACCTAGCGAATGATCCCACTTGTAAACTAATGGGAAACCAACAATCTCATATTACAGCATACCTAGCAGATTGTTATGACTGTGAAATAACAATTTGCCAAGACAAAGTCAAATATCCCAACAAAGACGATTTTTTTTTTTTTTTTATGGAAAAGACACGGCAAACGAGCGTGCGGGTCACCTGATGGTAAGTGATTACCGCCGCCCACGACCCCGTGCAACCCCAGAGGAGCTACAGGTGCGTCGCCGGCCTTTAAGATGGGTTGGGCGCCGGGGCCCGGCATTACCTGATGCGAAACGCAGTGGCATAAAGCCACTACTTCACGCCGGTTTTAAATGCCGGGGGTGGTAATGATCCGGTCGAGTCTGCCCATGCGTGTTGTCATTGCTGGCGATGTGACTCTACCACACGTACTTTAGTCGCCTCTTACGACACCACCAGTACTAGGATGATCCTATTCTAGGCCGAGATCACACGGCAAAAAATTCCCACAATTCTAAAAACATATCACGACGACCCACTTTCTGGTCATAGAGGCATTGTAGAAACTACGCGCAAAATCCGAGAAGAATACTATTGGAAAGGAATGACCGATAATATTAAATCATACATCGAAAATTGTCATATCTGTCAACGTAGTAAAATTCAGAGAAAAACGTTTAAAGCACCTATGGTCATTACTTCTTCTTCAACTGAACCTTTTGAACGCGTTACCATTGACTTGGTTTCATATTCGGATATTACCGGTGACTCTAATAAATACATTCTCACTCTTCAAGACGACCTAACTAGATTTGTTCAAGCATACCCCATCCCCGACAAACAAGCGAATACAGTTGCTAAAACTCTTCTTATATTCTGCCAACACTATGGAATTCCAAAACGATTTCACTCTGATCAAGGAGGCGAATTCATGAACAACGTCTTAAAACATTTGATGAAATTATTCGGTACGAAACAGACATTTAGCACAGCCTATCATCCTCAAACGAATGGGTCTTTAGAAAGGTTCCATGCCACACTCCGTGATCACATCAGAATGTATCATCAAAGAAACAAAGGAGACTGGAATCAAATTGTTCCACTTGCAATAATGTGTCACAATACATCTCTGAATCAATCAACGGGTTACACCCCACATGAGCTTTTATTCGGGTTCAAACCTCGTCTTTTATATTCTATGAAAGATACCAATGACGACTACACAACTCACGACTACCTGGATGACCTAAATGAACGACTTAAGATTTCTCGCAAAATAGCTTTAGAAAATATTCAGTCCATGAAAGAAAAGGCTAAGGAACGTTACGACAAAAATATAAAAAACGTGGCTGATTTTAAGTTAGGAGAAAAGGTTATGCTGAAAGTACAAAATCCAAACAACTTGGATAACAAATGGGACGGCCCATATGAAGTCATACGAAAAGGCTTTAACGAAAATTATGTCATAAGAAAAGCGGGCAGAAACCAACTAGTGCATGCAAATCGCCTGCGACCCATGCATGATTCACTTCAACCTCATCAAGTTGGCTAAATAAACAAAATTAAAAATTATAATATATTACTTAACAATTATAATGTTTCATATTTACAACCACTTGATGATAGTTTACAAAATACTTAGTTTAGTTTACAATTTGTTCTATTATAAAGGTTATAATATACATCCTCTTTTATCAAATAAACTTATATATTAAGGTTTACATTTACAAAATCCTAATAGAAATAATAATTAGGCATCAATCAACATAGGCAGGCAATCTCTTTTCAGGTTCTCTGCAACCTTAGTTGTAGAAGACCACGTTATTGAACCCTTACCTTCAAAATCCGGTATTTACTACCAAGAAAAAGGCGATATGCTCATTTCCGAATCCTCTTGGAAACTCGTTATTTATCGTAACTTAGAGGCATTATTCTTATCCCGAGATTCAATTCAACGTTTAAATAATAACTACTTTTCATTAATTTCTAAATACCGAACTTTTGCTCAAAGTACTACCAGTTCTTTTATAAAAATAAACATTAACAAGATAAATACTCGTCTTGCTGAATTTAGTTTATACACCAAATCAAGAGTCAAACGAGAGTTATTTGATGGCTTTGGCACCGCGCTTAAATGGCTAATTGGCACACCAGATGCTAAAGACGCCCTTCATTATGAGAACTGTATCCAACTCTTAGAAAAACGCGAAATAGAAGAAGCTGATATATTAAAACAACAAATTCAAATAGTTTCATCAACTATCACAAATTTCAATGAAACAATATTTAAACTATCATACGATGAATATACACTAAATGAAAATCTTGAAAGAATCGCTAATAATTTAAATAAAACCAATAGAATAATATTTGATCTCAAAACTGCTGAAGAAATTTCATCAGTTTCTATACAAATCCTCGAAAGTGTAATGTCCCAAGAAACTGACATCGATGAAATCCTCACGTCTATACTTTTTATAAAATCAGGTGCCGTACATCCTTCTATAATATCAATTGAAAGAATCTACGAAGTTTTACTCTCGTCTTCCCACATGCGAAATGATAAAAACTTAGTTCTTCCCATCACACTTGAGAATACTCATAAAATCGTAGATTCCGGAACCCTAACGTCATACATATTCATGAACAAAATAACATATATACTTGACTTTCCCCTAGTCCGACTTAATCATTTTACTCTTTACCACCTCTATCCTATTCCTATTTCACATCGTAACTCATCCCTTTACTCC
This sequence comes from Heliconius sara, assembly GCA_917862395.2. Lineage (NCBI taxonomy): Eukaryota > Metazoa > Arthropoda > Insecta > Lepidoptera > Nymphalidae > Heliconius > Heliconius sara. Next base: position 70,252 of record CAKJTV020000122.1, on the reverse strand, counting down.
GCCATCCTTCCCGAGCAAACTTATTTGGCAACAAACCCAACAAGGCAACAATACATATCCACGAGTTCCATCGACGAATGCAAGATCTTCGCGCCAGCCAGATGGATCTGCAAGTTTCCAGTCTACAATTTCAACGCGAGGCCTATCAGTGAAATGGTCATCCTTCTACAGACCAACCGCCAACTACCTGGTTCCTGCGAGACAGCTTCTATAAACATAAACCACGCATAAACCACGTTCCGACAGACGCATTACACTCAATCAAAGAAGATCTGAAAAAGCAATCATCAAGAATCAAACAATTTAATGAAAGGACTTTTATTGAAAAGCATTCCAACAATTTATCCCTTTTCTCTTACTTAGCAGGAATAACAATGTTGGCGTATATTCTGTTCAAACTATTTCAATGTCTGCCTAGAAAATTTAATCGACGCCGTAACAACAACCACGACAACGGATGCATCCAGATTTTCAATAACTGCTTCGATAAAAGGAGGCAGCGTACTTCAGCTCATGTCGCCATCCCGATGTCTACGTTGAACACTACTTCGAGCCCTGCCATCTCCGAAGACTCAGAATCTGACGACGCCACAACGTTCGACGCCGCAACGTCACATCCTCAAAGATCGGGCAAATTCAAACCCGCCCAATCTTTGTTTTAAAGGGGGGAGATGTTATGTTGGAGTTCTCACCCTCATTAATTAAGTACCTAGTGATAAGACTAAAAGTGTAAACAAGTATTTAGGTGTAAACATGTAATTAGCTTATTAGGTCCTTAGTAATCTTCCATACTTAGTTAAGTTGTTTTGACATTGTAAATGTAAACATTCCCACATCCCTTCCACAAACCAAAATGATCCTTTATAAGATCCCGACCTCGCTCGACGAGGCAGTCACTACCAAATCTCAACCTCGACATCACTTAAATCTTTTATACCATATTCGTAAATTTAGTTATAAATCGTATAATAAAGTATTACGGTCTTATTCATAAAAAACCCTTATAGAACGCTTAAAACGTTCATTAGTTAAAATGCTCTATAAGTTTATGAAACGTTCGATAACTTTGCGTATTCATAACAGTTCTATAAACCTCCTATAACTAATATGCTGTTTATAAGCTAAAATGTTGCCACGACGATGAAATTGGCAAGTAAGCTTGTCAATTGTACCGAATTGACTACAGATAATGTGTATCAATTTACCAAATACGTCTAATCATAGACATTATTACGGATTATAATCATATTTTGTTGTTTGTGGTATGACGAGTTACCGCTCAGTGATATTTGTTTACATTGTGTTCTGTGCCCCTCGTTTATTTTATTTTAAATATTACATAATTATTATTGTAAAATAGCATCAGAATCGAAAATTGTAGAAAGTAAAAAAGGCAAATGAGTGAGAATTGGTTGGAGGATGATAAAAGTTGGTTTTACTGATACAGCTGATTGGACCACGTAAGTTTTGTCCTGGAGACATTCATACGCTTATTATGCTTTAATGCTTATGCTTTTATTCCATAGATGATCTTGAAAGATTTGGTCAGAGACAGAGTTTTCAATTAATGAAAATAAAACGCGAAAAGCTGGCCGCAAGATTTACACTACCTCTAATTTATCTCATTAAGTATTTTACCTACTTAATGAGATAAATTTGAATAATATAATTGAGTATTTCGTGTATATAGTTACTTATTTTATCAAAGCAATTAATGTTTCAGTTCACACTCGGAACTGCTACAATTTTAAGCCCAATGGGGGTATTATAAAAATGAAAAATATCTAAAGAAGCACAAGTACATTGAAAGAAAGCAGATGTTAAAAACAGATGGTCCACCACCTACCAGCAAATAGTGATGGTGACCTTGCGGTGTGGCTCCCTTATATGAGACTCAAATTAATTTGAATCTGATAATCAGGTACACATAAAAATATGAATATTTTGTCAAATAGTATTTCATTTTGAGTAAATAAATAATTATGTAATTATTTTATTTCTTGTTTCAGTATATAACAAAGTATCATATAGGAATATTACAGGATAGAAAAAAAACCACAAATAAAATGTTATATACCACAAAATTCATCGCTTCCATATGACAATTCCGGAGCAGAAAAAGAAATGGTGTGTGTATGGTATTAAAGATGTATTGAAATGATGTACACAAATAGTATCCCATCCTATTTTATTTTATGTGTTTTATTCATACTTATTAGACATATTAAACATAATTAACTGTGCTGCATGAATAAAATAACTACATACCACAACACCCAGAAATTAATTTCAATTTAATTATTTAAGATTTTGCAGCCAAGCCCTTCTGTACAATCTATACAAAGCAACTCATCCACAATTTTATTAATACCTAAGTGTGGAATAACACTTTAAAAATGTCAAAAACAAATAATTTGTTAGTATATTTATCAACCACTTATTCTTGTACAAAAGTCTTATTTGACTTTATTTTGCATCATAATACATTAAATAACTTACACTACCTAAACAATGCTCAGTAAGAAATTCTGATTATATTTTTTAGATACTAGCACTTACACACCCCGCATACCACACCAGCAAATAAGAAACTTTTTAGATTACAAAATAAACATGGATATTGAATGAATTCAGTTTTATTATTATTACTTTAACTACAATAACTAATTATAATACTGTATTAATATAACATATTAATAAGTTGAAACAAATTTTCAAAAATCAATCAGTACAATCTACAAGCTATATTATAATTTGTATAACAGATTTGTAAATAAGATATATTTTAACATAATTAATACATACTGGTTTGGAAAACTTATATTAAAAAGAATAATATATATATTACATTTTTGGTTACAGCATGACAACAAAAACAGTGCTGCTCAGCAAATTGCAGACAATAAAATTGCCTACAGAAAAGAGCTGTATGAGGTCCAGATGGACAATGAAAAACAAAACACTTTTAGAAGAAATCTTTCAAAATAAAATTATATTAAAAGACCAAATAAAAATTATAGAAATGTATATTTTCTTTTTATTAACTGACTTACAAAAATTCATCCTAAAAAAATTTTGTAAAACGGCATATATGCATTTATACTACTGTACCCCTAAGAACTATGGAATGTCACTCCAAAGCATTTTTCTACAGTATTTCTGTTTGCCATATGTGCTCCATTATATTTTTTTCTCGCTTTGGTTTTGAGGGTACAGAATAGAACGAACTAAATTCTGTCATAATATGCTCTTCTTTAGAAAAAGTACTGGGCATTTTAATAAGAGAAACTGAGTATTAAGCAAGTGCACATGCAACTCGGGCACAGATCCGGCTAGTGGTTGTTTGAGACAACCCATGGTGTTCTTCAGCATCCTCTTAATACTGTAAGGAAAAAGATAATTTTGTAAGTACTTGTACACGAATACGTGTCACTTTGTGAGTATGTGTTGTATGAATAGTATATTCAAGTCAAGTAAGATAAAAATACTTACCGCTCGACGACTCCATCATATTCAATTCAAGTAGCTATTAGTTTGATTTCATATAAGGTACTAGAACCTCTATAATCAAATCAGAGATCACACACCAAGTTTATTATAAAATTCACAGTAGATTTCGTCGTTCAAGGAAAATGGATTACCCCTACTTGGTAATGGATTACCTTTCTATACATCCTTCTTCGATGGGAACTGTTGTGTTTTCAATTCCTGCCATCGTTTCCGAAGCATCTATGCTTTGTAACGCTTCCATTTTAATCATAAAAGTGGCAAATTAACACAACTTGAGTATTAACTAAATTGACAGGAATTGGATATTTACAATATTTTGTTTACATCAAATGTCATTTTCGATGATCAGCTGTTGAGAATCGGCCATTTTTTATTTTATAGAACGGCTATAGTAGGGTCTTGGCCTCTATAACTTTATAATAGGCTTATAGAACTGTTTAGCGCTAAAATGCTGTTATGAATACCATTTTTTGACGTTTTCCTTATAGTGGGTTTATAGAACACTTTATCTGTTCCATAACTTTTTATGAATATGACCGTTAGTTTTTAAAAACAGTGTTTATAAATTCGCCACATAACAGCGGGCTTGTTGTATTTAACCTTATTTTTTATTATTATTATTATTATTTTTATCTTTCTTATTTTATATTTTTTATTTATTTTATTTTTATTGTATTATATTATCCTATTTTATTATATTATTCTATTTGTATTATTTTATTTTATTCATATTTAATTATTCTACATACAAAATGACTTCTCACGATACTAGTAATAATTCCTTTCATTCCTTATCTTCAATTTCCGAAGGCACTGACAGCAACGAAAGTTTCCATAGCATCCCACCACTTGATAAATAAAATAAATAAATCAGCTTCACGCTGTATCCCGCACACAGCAGGGTAGGCAGAGGGAACCTAGTGTTAAGACACTCCGTTCCCCACTTTCTGCCGAATTCTGGAGGCATTGCGTGTTGAGTGGCAGAACTCAACGCCGCGCTTAGCCTCGACACCAGAGCGAAGAAATGGAAATATAAATTTAAGTAAATATTTCATCTCCTCGAGTGGGGATCAAACCCACAACCAGTCGGTTTTACAGTCACACTTCGTGCCACTGCACCACGACTGGCCCACCACTTGATGAAATTGTTAATTCATATTTCTCGGATGTCCCGAAAAATTTTAACGTAATTCATATTAACGCTCAGAGTATTCCAGCACATTATCCTGATTTTTTATCATCTTTCACTAGTAAAAACATACATGCAATTTTAGTATCTGAATCATGGCTAAAACCATGCTTACAGTCCACTTCCTCCACTCACTGCCGGGATTTCATTTGATTAGAAATGATCGTATTAGACGAGTTGGTGGAGGTGTAGCAATTTGCCTGCGTGCTCATATACCTTATTCAATTTTGAATACATCACAAACAATGGGTAGCGCGCATGCTGAGCACCTATTTATTGAAGTAAACTTAAGACATACAAAACTTCTACTTGGGGTCTTTTACAGTCCAAATCTTACTGTCGATTACTTCTCGTCATTTGAAGTCCTGGTGGATCAATTTATGCCCTCTTATGAGCATACTTTGATAATGGGAGATTTTAATACCTGTCTTCTTAAAAGCGATTATAGAGCGTGTTGTTTGCAAAGTTTAATAAATGCTGCTAATTTAAATATTTTACCTTCAGCCCCAACTCATCACTTTCCACATAGTAATCCTTCTCTTCTTGATTTAATTATAGTATCTTCCAAAGAGCATGTTATGAGGCATGGCCAGTGTCCTACGCTATCGTTCTCCTATCATGATCTTCTTTATATTTCGTACAAAGTTAAGCCCCCCAAAGCAAAATCAAGGATTCTTCTGCAGCGTAACTTTGGAGGTATGGATTTGGAGCGCTTATACGAAGATGCCAATAAAATCGACTGGTCTGTAATAGATGATGCATATACAGTTGATGAAAAAGTAGATATTTTTAACTCTACGATACCCATGCACCAGTCCGACCAGTCCAGATGAAGCATCTCCCTGCACCTTGGCTTACTGCAGACATTAAAAAACTTCAAGTAAAAAAGAACCGAGCCAAATCTAAATATGTTTCTGATGCAAGTGACAGCAATAGAGAGAAATTTGTGAGGGCTCGTAATCGTTGCAACAGGGTTTGAAGAGATAGTCAGCGACGCCATATCTATAAGTCAATAATTGATGAAGATGATCCAGCTAAAGTCTGGAATTTTCTCAAAACCCTTGGAGTCGGGAAAGCATAATGCTACTCAGAATTCTCTAGATATCAATTCTCTTAATAAACATTTCACTTCTTTCAGTGCAATTGATAGTACAAATAAATTAAAAACATTCAATTATATTTCCACTTTACCCACTCCTGAAGTTTCTCCCTTTAAATTTAATCAATTCACTGAATGTGATGTTAAGAGAAACATTATAGCTGTTAAGTCGAATGCAGTCGGTGCTGATAGCGTTAGTCGTAAAATGATCATTCCTATAATAGACCTGTTAACTCCTGTAATCACAACCATTTTGAACCACTCAATACTCCAAGGCGAATTCCCTTCCACTTTGAAAAAAGCCCAAATCTTCCCACTACCTAAGAAACCTAATCCGTCTTCTTATTCTGATTATCGTCCTATTTCCATTCTTCCTTTGTTATCAAAAGTGCTAGAACGTCTCGTTCACAATCAATTGAGCACATTCCTTTCAAAGCATAATCGGTTAAATCCACTACAATCCGGCTTTCGCCATGGTCATAGTACGACTACTGCTTTAGTCAAGATCACCGATGATATCAGACAAGGTATGGATGATCAAAAGATTACGGTGCTGACTTTGCTAGACTTTAGTAACGCCTTCAACACTGTTGATTTTGACATACTACTTGCTGTACTGGGCTCTCTTAACATATCTCCTGAGGTGGTTGATTGGTTTCATTCTTACTTGTACGGACGCCAACAGTGCATTCGAATAGAAGATTCCTATTCTGAATGGTCCTTAACCAGTACTGGCGTCCCTCAAGGTGGCGTGTTGTCTCCTCTTTTATTTTCAATTTTTATTAATTCTATATGTCCTAAAATCTCTTCTCTCTACCACCTGTATGCTGATGATTTACAAATTTACGCACAAGGAACTCTCATTGAACTGCCTAGTACTATTGCAAGAATAAACAACGACCTTACGCAAATTTCTATTTGGAGTAAATATTTTGGACTGACGATAAATCCTTTTAAAAGTCAATCTATTTTGATCGGCAGTCCTAGATTATTGAAAAAAATTGATAACTCACAGATTGCACCTTTAATAATCGATAGGGTTACTATTCCATATAGCGAGACTGTAAAGAACCTAGGTATAGTTATAGACCAACATCTGTCTTGGGAAACACAAGTAGGAGAGGTAAGTAGAAAGGTTTATGCTGCCTCTGCGTCTTTGCGAAGGCTGCGCAATTTCCTACCAATACCGACCAAAATTGCGCTGGCAAACTCTCTCCTATTACCAATTTTTGATTATGCGGATGTATGTTATCTTGATCTTAAAGAGGAGCAATTAAATAAACTTGAGCGACTTCAAAATCTTTGCATCAGGTTCATATTTGGTATACGTAAATATGATCACATTTCCGAGTTTCGAAATAAGCTTAAGTGGCTCCCTATCCGCCTTCGCAGGAATACTCATATACTTTATCTTCTCTATTCTGTGCTGTTTAGTCCTTTTACTCCTCCTTACTTGAAGAAACAGTTTATGTTTCTTCATGACACTCATCTACGTTCTCTACGCTCCGACAACAATCTTTTACTAGAAATTCCTCTTCACTCTTCCTCCTTTTTCTCCAATTCTTTTACTATTAAAGCTGCTCGTCTTTGGAATTGCTTACCTATCGACATCAGACGTGCTAAAAGCCTCTATGTTTTTAAGAAAATGCTCAAAAGTCATTACTTAAATATATAACATTATTTCCTCACTAAATTGATTCATTTTTTTATTTATATAGTATTATTATTATTATTATTATTTTATATAAATTATGTTTTATGTGTAGTTAAGAAGTTTGTCGTGAGTCTTCAACTTATTCAATGAAAAAGAAAATGTGTGAAGAACATTTTATTAAAAATATAACACAATTGCCAGATGGCCGCTTTAATGTCAAAATCCCGCTCAGGGAATCTTCAGGCTGTCTTGGTGATTCATTAAATCGTGCAAAACGATGTTTACTTTCTTTAAAACGGAGAAATTTAAAACAACCAACACTCGACAAAATGTATAAAAATTTTATGTCGGAGCACATTTCTTTAGGTCACATGTCAGTGTAATACTAATTCAAATTATGTTTCATATTTTATTCTCCGACATTTGGTTTTTGAATTTTACAAGCAATTCGCATTGCATATCTTTTCTGACGCGTCAGAGCGAGCTTACGGCGCTTGCGTCTATGTTCGTAGTATTCGTAGTTTTAATGATTACGGTAAAAGGTTGACGTGCGTTTATTAATATCGAAAAGTCGCGTAGCACCCATTAAAGCAGTGACTATCCCGCGACTTGAATTGTGTGCTGCCTTACTTGGTGCACGCTTATATATAAAAGTAATTGGTTCTTTAAGGCGTTCGGCGTTTGATATCACCTTTTGGACTGATTCCATGATTGTATTAGGCTGGTTAAAAATGCTACCTATTAAATTAAACACTTTTGTACGGAATCGTGTCTCTAAAATATTAGATGAATTAAGTTCTGCCAATTGGAGGCATATCCCTACACACTGTAATCCCAAAAGTCGACCAAATTTTATTTAAACATAGTGCTGGGAAATTGTAATTTGACGTATGAAGAGCTTAACTCTATTTTAATTCAAATTGAAGATATTTAAATTCACGGCCCCTCACGCCCTTATCTACAGATCCAGATCCTCTGCCGTTATCTACAGATCCAGATCCTGCCGTTGCCTCTTGGGTATTTTTTAATCGGACGTCCACTCACTGTGTTTCCAATTGAGGATACTCGACAAATTTCCCGCAACCGCCTAAATCGCTTTCAAAGAATTGAGCAACTTCGACAGTATTTTTGGACCAGATGGAATAAAGAATATGTTTCCGAGCTGCAACAGCGAACTAAATGGTTCACGTCCAAAGACTCATTAAAGGTCAATTCGCTGGTCGTTGTGAAAGACGGACGGTCGTTGTGAAGGTCGTTGTGAAGATAATCTTCCACCATTAAAGTGGAGACTTTTTTTTTTTTTTTTTATGGAAGAGACACGGCAAACGAGCGTGCGGGTCACCTGATGGTAAGTGATTACCGCCGCCCACGACCCCGTGCAACCCCAGAGGAGCTACAGGTGCGTTGCCGGCCTTTAAGGTAGGTTGGGCACCGGGGCCCGGCATTACCTGATGCGAAACGCAGTGGCATAAAGCCGCTACTTCACGCCGGTTTTAAATGCCGGGGGTGGTAATGATCCGGTCGAGTCTGCCCATGCGTGTTGCCATTGCTGGCAACGTGACTCTACCACACGTACTTTAGTCGCCTCTTACGACACCACCAGTACCAGGATGATCCTATTCTAGGCCGGGATCACACGGCATAGGCACTAGGTCGAGTTGCTGCACTTCATCCTGGGACCGATAATATCTGCAGAGTTGCGGATATTAGGACTGCCATTGAGGTCATACGAAGAGCTTACTCAAGAATTTGTCACCTATTTGAGGATTCCTGTTGAAAGGCGAGCTTTCAACGGCCGGGGGCATGTTGAAGCACTTTTAGTAATATTTTTTAATGTAAATGCTCAGTATTAAGTTAGTTAAGCAACAGAAGCCTCTTAGCCTTGCATTGCTATTTTTTTACAACAGGCGTTTATTCTCACGAGTATGTGTCATGTGTGACGGTCGTTTTATTTTAATTTTTAAATTTAATATATCGTCAGACTGCACGCTGATCAGTCACTAAGTTTGCATTTTATTTAAATTCCTTTTTCAAAACCCTCCTACGCGCTCACCCTTACAAATGTTTAAAGTAAGTAGTTTTGATGTATTATCATCCTCAACCACTTGGGTATATGCTGTGTCTAGATCTAATGTTGTAAAAAATTTTCCACCAGCAACTGTGGCAAAAACTTCATTAACCGTTAGCATCGGTTATGTATCCGATTCCGTCGCCTCATTCACTGCACTGCGGTAATCTCCGCACTATATCCGTCTTATTTCACCAGATGTTTTCACTATAGGGACCACAAGTGTAGCCCACTCCGAAAATGACACAGGACACAAAACCCCTTCTTGTTCTAATCTATCGATCTCGTTTTCCACCCGTTCTCTAAGGGCATATATATGGCAATGGGGCGCGCTTTTAAAAATCGAGGATTTGCACCAGATTTCACATGTATAGCAACGGTCAAGGCCATCTTTAAATACATCCGTATGCCTTGTTATAACCTGCTCCAATTGCGCCAGATCATCTCTAGCAACAAAATGAATGCTCATTGATATATTTAGAGGTGCGAGGCAATTGCGACCAAGCAGATTTGGGCCATTACCTTTAGCTACTATCATAGTTAAATGTATAAAGACATTCCTATATCGCACTGGCAATATTGCCTGCCCGAGTAACTTCACTGGTGTTTCATTCCATGTACGCAATGATAACTGGACCTGTTTTAATGTGTTCTGCGGCAAGAGACTGCGAAACACATTCCATGTGCGTTCGTTGATGAGAGAGAAACTAGCCCCAGTATCGACTTGCATCCGCACGGGCACGTCAGCAATAAAAATATCGACTTCGTAAGGTGGCACCCGCGTAGCACTCTGCATGTTGTAAATAACATTTAATAGGTCTCCATTATCTTCAATCTGTCTGAAATTAACGTCCTTCTGGTTAGCCTTTTTCTTTTTAATACAAATTTTTTCAATGTGCCCTCGCTTCTTACAAAATTGGCAAATTGCGTTGACAAAACGACATTCTCCCGCGTGTCGGTTCTCACATCGGTAACACAACCGATTAGACACTGTAGTTTGTTGCATGGTCTGCGTTAACGTCCATCGGCTCGCCGGCGTCGACTTCCGATGTCTCTCTCATCCTCACGTCCGCGACGGCGCCTGTGGTGATACTCGTGGTACCGTGTATCATGCGCACATCACGAACTGCACTTTCTGATGCTAACATTGCATTCACTACGTCCTGATACTGTAAATAGTCCCGTTTTAATAGTTCGTATTGTAATCTACTGTCACTCATACCACACACGAGTTTGTCGCGTAACAATCTTTCTAAACCTGTAAAATTACACTTGGAACTAAATTTTCTCACATCCGCAATAAAGTCTGAAGCTGATTTACAACGTTTTTGTTCCCGTTTATAAAATTTAAATGACATAGTTATTTCATTTAGAGTAGGACTGTAATGCCTACTTAGAATTGCTTCTATTTCGGTAATAGTCACATCGGTCGCTTTTCTGGGTATAATTAACGCAAGCAAAGTATCATACACTCACGAACACACCACACACTAAAAAAAATTTGCACGCTTAACATTGTCCACGATCACGCCATTTGCCTCGAAACAAAACTTTAACCGATCTATGTAACTGTCCCAGTTAGCCGAATCTGGATTATATTCTTCGAATCTTGTAGCTTTTTTATCCATTTTGTATAATTTTTAACTTCTCGTCGCCAATATTATATAAGTAACGTAAATAAAACACTGAGTTCACAATAAATATTGTTTTAGCTAAGTAGTTAAACTTTCTAATTGAGAATTTACTTTTTTAAAAATAAAATGCTAATTTAAATTAAAACTATAATACGTCTGATCGATTTGGAGATCACAGCAATATTAATTCTTAAAGTTAAAAATATTTGTATTTCAAAAGTTATAATGTATTGCGACATTTAACATGAATTTTTATAAAACAAAAAAAGTGCTTATAACAATAATGGGAATATTCCGGTGGTCTCCCTGAACCAGCGGAATAATCTCGCTTAACCTAATACTGAGGGTTTGGGTGAGTGCATAACTCCTCCCTCTCCAAGTGCGAAATTATCGGTACAGTCAGCGAACTGAGGAATCCAAAGCCCCTAGTGAAAGATAGCGACACTGTCCGGTCACCATTCAAGCCAGCCGACCAGAATCAAGAAGACGCCAAGATAAAGAAGGAGCCGGCAAAGACATGCCCCTCCTCGTTCCATCAACCACTACAGCTGCCTCCACAATTAGTACGGACCAGGCACCGGGTACCGTACTTGCTGCAGCCACGACATCAAGCACCACGTTTGCCAACGCGCTCCGGGCACCTGGCCCGAATCGCACAGCAGTATCTGCTCAAGCCCTCCCAGTGTTAGGGCACACTAGCACCACACCAGCACCAATACCAGCAACCACTCAGCATGCCCGGAATACAGAAAAGAATTGCGGAACAAGATGGCCGGCACCGTCACTCTGACTCAGCTGGCGGCACCAGAGCGGCCCTCCAGATCTTCCATTCCTTTGGCACAAAACATGGTCGCCACAGACACACAGGCAAATTCATTGATGGCACCTGTGAACCCACCCACCGAGAGAGGAAGCCGCAGACACAAGAAGACAGGAGGCAAAAGAAGCAGGCAAATGAAAGAGAGGCAGGAGGTTGCCCGCTCCGCTCAACAGCGCAGCAGCCCGCTCCCACTGCAGCCCGACCCCCATTACTAACACCCACAACGCTCCTGGCCCACACCCAAAGGCCTGCACATATAGCCATTGACAGGGCTATTGACACCCTGAAGGTAGTCCTCATTGCCATTAGGGACACTGGGTACAAGACCCAGTCCAGGCTGTGCTAAATAGAATGATGAGCCGCATTCAAGATGCCTGATGAACTTCGCGCCATCTACTGGAACGCCGCGGGATTGCGAGGGAAGACTCATTTCCTTCGCCTTCTTCTCCGCCAGCAACGGGTAGATGTTGCTATATGCGAAACTCATCTCTCCTCCTCTGACTCCAGCAACCTACCTGGGTACCACACACTGCGGCTAGATGCCCCTCTGAATAGCTCATGGAGACGCTTTCTAATGGCAGTAATAAGATCTATTGTGCATCCACCGACACCAATACCAAATTGTTCCAGTCACTGGGGACGGAAATCCATTTCGGGGGCGAGATCTTCGATTTTTTTGCCATCTACCACCCCCCAACATCATCCCTGAATGTCAGCGAAGTCCGAGGGATCATGGACAGCGCCACACCTACGATAGCTGCCGGTGACTGGAACGCCAAGCACCCGGCACGGAGATGTCACACAATGTGCCATAATGGACGCCGCCTGTTCAAGGACGCCGATCGGGATGGGTACGTGGTGGAGGGCCTAGACTAGCCTGCCCACTTCTCCCATACCAGCACCCATCTTCCGAGCACAATAGACCTCGTAGTCCATAGGGGAATGGACGACCATGGACTTACCCTGGAGACGCTGCTTGACGCCTACGGATCCGACCACCTTCCAGTGCTGGTGACGGCACTAGGGAAACTGACCGCGGCGAGAAGACCACCGCATGGAGGCCTGATACATTGGCCGCGATTTGAAGCCCTCATGCACAGCAAAATCCCCCTGCGCGCCGAGCCTCTTGACAGTCCCTCTAGCATCGACCGCTGAGGACGTGAGGACCCTTCCTCCAATCCCCAAACGGCTTTCCGATCTCATCGCGAGGAAGAGAAAGACACGAGAGGAGTGGCAGGGAACCCGCGAGCCAGTGACAAAGACCAAGCTGAATACCTACATAGAGCGCATCCCGCGGAGCTTGAGTCCGCGGCTGCGGAGAGTTGGGAGAAGCGCATCGAAGAGGCAAGCGAGGAGTAACCGTCGCTTAACAAGCTGTGCCGCCTCGTTACAAAGAAAGCCCCGCCAGTGAGACCCCTACTGCACCCGGATGGCACACTGTGCTTTGACTCCCAGGGTAGAGCGGAAATTCTGGCAAACCAGGAAAGCCAGTTTCTACCCAACCCCAGCCAATGTGTAGAAGCCCACAATACTCTAGAAGCAGCAGTCCAGGAAAAAAATACAAAGTCCGCCCGATCACGATCAGCCACCTCCATTCTTCTCCCCGCCGAACGTGAAGGAGGCTATTTCTTCACTCAAGCCTAAGAAAGCTCCGGGGAGAGACACTGTGACCAACGCGGCTCTACGTCACCTGCCCAACAGAGCAATCGCAGCACTCACTAGACTGCTTAATGCCATCCTACGCCTGGGATACTTCCCCTAGGCGTGGAAGGAGGGCCTAGTGGTAATGCTGCCCAAACCAGGGAAAAATCCTCGCCTTCCTGAGAGCTACCGACCAATCACCCTCCAGTAGTATGTATTCGTTGGTTCTGGCGCAAGCGCCAGAACCAACAAATACGTTCCTTTGGAAGTGTCCCAGAACCAGTGCGCTACACCCCGCGAGTCGACTCGTCGATGCGTCGGACCTAAAAAAAAAAAAAAGTTTAGCCCCCCATTTGAATCAATTGCGCTGGGTCCCAGAGCTGTATCTCTAACCGTTCCAAAGATAGCTTTTCGATTAATTACATCCCACTAGTCTATTCGCTTATCAGTCACCCTCATTAAACTCCCGCCCGGCCTTATCGCTCACGAACCTACGTCACTTTTCGAAATGATTTACCGTAAGCCGTCACAACTCTTCAACCAAAACTTGGTGTGTACTCACAGAAGTCCCATGGACGTCGCCTACGCACTGCGACAGATATATCCTGGTATATACTCGTCTAAGAGTGTAGTGCGATCCCTTTCTATAAAGGATATCAAAATGACACCAGTACCGGGAGATCTAAAATACACACTGTATCTCACATTTACCCAGGAGGAGAAAGAATCTCTGATAGCGCAGGGGTGGGGAGGAGAAACAGGTTCGAAGGTGCTGACAATTCACGAGTCTCAGGGTCTGACCAGCGCGACTGTTATAGTGGTTAACACTAAATCTATTAGGCTACAGCTGCATGATAGCGTTTCGCACGCCGTCGTAGCAATATCTCGGCACACCGACACCTGCACGTACTATAGTGAAGGCAAAGATGACGCAGTAAATATGTTAATTCGGAACGCGACGAAGGCAACGACAAAAAGCATTGTGGAATATAATTTAAAGATGGCTTTGAAAGATAGGAACGCAGCAGTCACCTCTTCCACCATAGCGGTCATGCCCTTATCCTAGTGCAAAATTCCTCACATCCAAATCAATTACGATAAAAGTGTAGCATGTACTTATAATTATGTAATTAAATATATATTGTAATATGTAAAATTGTTAAATATATATATAAATATAAACACTCGCTTAACCTTAGATCTAAGTAAAATTTTGTAAAATAATGTAAAGATAAAAATATAATTTGCTTATTATAGATATTGATTGTATGTAAACGACAATGTAATTAATATATATGATAAGGATATTAGATATAATAATAAATTTAAAAAGTGTACGGACCAAGTGTCTGTAGTGTTAAGAAATAAAATAAAAAAAAAAAAAAAAAGAACCTACGTCACAGTGCAGTGTTGCTGTCTCTTTCTTGCATTACTCATCACCTCACGACGCCACAGTGCCTATCTCTTTGTCGCTATGTTAAATAATAAATACTTAATGCTATTTCTCTGATTTTAATGTGATACAATATTTTGTTTATTAAACTTCCCATTTAATATATATATTTTCATGAAATCTAAATAGTTCGATTGTATTTTTTATCATACAATGTTTGAAATAATGGTGCGCCGGTGGTGAAACAATATTTTGTTTATTAAAACTTCCCATTTAATATATATATATATTTTTATGAAATCTAAATAGTTCGATTGTATTTTTTAACATACAATGTTTGAAATAATGGCGCGCCAGTGAAACAATATTTTGTTTATTAAATAGTTCTCGATTGAATATATTTTTTTTATTTTTTTTTTAGTTGTTATTGTGAAATTTTAAACCTAGAGCAGGTTGTAACTTGTAATGGATTTGTCATTATTACTAATGGCATTGTTTCTTTATTACTCATAAGTCATAAGCATTAGTTGAAATATTTTCGTTATCATTTGCGATAGTTTAATAGGTTTGTTCATTTACATTGTCTTAGTTAGTATAAAACGACTGTGTTTTTTGAATTCATCACTAAGTTGTTCAGTGTCTTCTTGTTAAGAACTGTTGTGCGAGTGTTGTCTAGTAAGTGCTAACCACATGGATACCATTATGGATGTGAGTATTACTTTTTATTCATGTTATTCTATATTTTACTGTGATTTTTTACAACGTGTGTTTTTTACCACTCTCTAACGTTTTTTAGGTAGCGCAGAAATTTATTTTATTTTTATACTCATTTTCCTTTGTATTCATTGTTGTAGCTTACGCGCTGCGTGGGTGGGAATAATGCAGAATACGAAGAAAACACGTATAAACAGTATTACTTCTCAACATCTGACGATGAACGTATCTCGCCATACCCTATCAAGAAACGGGAGAGATCAAAAAGCAGTGACTCTCTAAACGAGTTCTTTCAAGAACCTCCGAAGATAAAAAAGACAAAACTACATTCTTGAGGAGCACTGGAAACATGCAGATGTGAGGGTCAAATATTATAACAAGAAAAATAACAAAAATAGCCACCATCAAATTACACGAAAGTTGGTACATAGTATCACCAAAGAAATTTCTACTAAACAAAAAGACTAAATAAATTATTTTACTAAAATTTTACTTTGTTTTATTTTTATTTGAAAGGCATTTAAATAAAACCAAATAATATTTTTTTACATTAACATTTATTACATAATAAATAATGTTTCATACATATTTTTTTACATAATGCTATCCTTATTTAAAATATTATAAAAGATTTAAACATATTGTTTAACAGAAGATCATTATTATTATTTGTATCTTGATTAAACATTTCAACAAAGTTAGTGAGAGACATACCTCTACGCTTAAGATATATATATACAAGACAGTATTCACCACAAAAAGAAGAAAAAACATTTTGAATTATCTTATTGCTATATATCCATCTACTTGTATTTCGCTTTAAAAATGATAAATGATAACTATTTGGTTTTCGACCAAAAGTATCGAAATATTCTCCAATTCCATTTGTACCTATGTAAATTGCTATCCAATGTCAGCCTGGTTTTGTATCAGGATCTAAATTACTGATCAAATAAACAGGAGTTGACATATGAACCGGCAATCGATTAGCAGCAAAAACATTTGACTTTAAGGTGGGATGTATTGTTTTTAAACATTTACTTATCTCTAAAGTATTCATGATATTTACGTCTACAGCACACAAAAGTTATCAAATATATAAAACATATGAAATGGAGAATGTTATTTTATAAGAAAACCTACAATCTATTAACTACTAAAATCTACACTTACGTTTCTGTTCTTGTCTATTTCAATTAAATTATCAAACTCAGCATAAACAATGCAATTTATTGTTTGAGTGAGAGCATTTTCAAACCTTACTTCTAACCTAACACTCCCGTGTTTGGTTAAATTCCAATGTGAAGAGGTGTTTGCAGCTAAATCAGGAGTAAGATCAAAAGCCATCAGACAATATCCTTTTGGATATGTATCTCTGTTGATGGCATTACCCTCATTCTCATTTACCCCCATGGAGAAGTGAATACCAGTTCCCGTAAAAAGTGTATGATACATAAGAGTATGAACTCCATTACTAAACGCTGGTTGTAAAGTTTTTGATGGTATTTGCATACCATCGATGTATACACTAAACGTATTAATACCAAAGTTATCAAAATCGTATGGGTTTTTAGTATAACTACCGTTAAACGCTGTGTTATTAACAAATCCAATAATACACCGTTTAGGTATCTGTCCAAGGAAAACATTGTCAAGTGTTTTACCCTGAACACCAGATGGAATTGTTAAGACTTTTACTTCAGCTCTTGTGATTGGATATTTTGCAGTTGTTGATGCTAAAACTTTTTGATGAGCCAGCAGTACACTCGGATTTATTCGAGCTTTACGAATCATAAGAGTAGCATCAGTGATTGATACTTTTACTTTTATATCATTTGTTGAAGCCATGAGGTTAAAAGAATCTCTTGATCTAACTAGTTTTACACACATTTCAACACCGTTTATCAAAAACTTTTCTTGATTAAAAATATCTCCATGCAAATGCCCAATCATTTCCACTTCTTTACTTTCCTTTACATATTTTTGTCTTTCTGTGAATCCTTTATTTGCTTCATCAGTATTGTTCATTTTCCCAGCAGTGTCTTCATACCACAATCCACATGTAAGATGTGATTGTTTCGCATGTGGAGCATAATTTAATAGAGATTCTATGTAAGCACGATATCCATATGTATTATTTGGTGCAGACATAAGTTTTTGATTTAAATAGACATCTAATTGACTAAAAAGAGAGTGAAGCCAATAATTGACTGGAGCTACAACAGTTGTATCCTCAAGAGGTGTTAAATCTTACTATTTTTGCTTTGACATGAATTAATGTATGTGACAAATCAAGTATCATCACCAGATCCAGGAATTTGAAATTCTAATGGCCCATCGTCGCTGAGTGATGAAATTGGTTTGTAGTGAATCCATCGTCCATTTTCTATGCTTGTTTGAGTTGATGGTAAAGCGAATAAGTCCAGTTCGGATTTGGCACATTCACAAGAATGATTATGTAAAAACGACATTATTTTTTATTTGTTGAAAATATATAAAATTTCTTTTAGCTCTTTTCAATGTTCTTCCTTTTAGATTCTCCGACTGAATGAGACTTTGTAGGCGATGTCTACTGTTGTTGTTACCTGATCCTGTCATCACTCGATCTATTTTATCATCAGCTTTTCTTTTTAAATTTGAAGTAGCTTTCTTAAAACGTTCTTGCACTGATTCATTTAATGGTTTTGCCTGTACCATGTCTGATAAAAGTCCTACACCAGCATTCAATGCCTCTTTTCCAACCACTTTTGCTCCATTTGACAATAGAGGTAGAACTGATCTAAACAATCCACCCAAAAAACTTCCAATACCATGACCACGCTGATGTGTTGCACCTTTATAGATAACCCCAATTCCAGTTCCAGCTTGATGAATGTAATATTGTTGATATGGACAAATATTATCACTACGTTTCTCGTACATAATTTTATTTAAATTAGTTGCGTTTGAAATGTAACTTAACACAGCTCGTTCCGAATTCAAATGGTATATTTTCTCCGGTGTTAGACCTTATATCTATTTCAATTGTATCAAACTCTCTACGCATTACTGAGATATAGTGCGGTGGCGAAAAAACGTGCATTTTGTTAGATCCATATGCATATTTAACTGGATCCAAGGAAATAATCCGTAACAATGAACACATTACGTCTCCCACTATTTGAGGTTCTACGATATCACAGTAAATTAATAGTTGTGATGGTAAACCTAAGTAAAGGTTAGCTGGAAATTTACCTGTAGTTTTAGTTCTTACATCAGTATTTGGATCAAAACCAAGCTGAAGACTTAACTTTGAAGAAAACTTAAGAGAAATGAGGTCATCGATATTTCCGGTTAAAGTGATGTATTTTGAAATTTTATCGTAGCGTAGTTTAAATGATTCTCTAGAATTCAGTGCTGATAGAACATCATCTATATTTTCATAACTAGATGCTGGGATATGATTTTTATAAGTAACAATCTGTGGTTCAGCTTCATTGGGAACCTGCTCTCTTTTACTTATGTACATTATATTTTGTTTACTTTGAACAGTGAACATAGTACATGGATACTGAAATTCAACAATTCCTACCGACCATTCTCCTTCTAGTTTGATAGATTTTGGAAGTTTTGTTGAAAAGTGTGTTGTCTTATTATCAGGAAAGTATAAAAATGAGCTGTTACTAAGTAGCGTTAAATAAAAATCTTCGTTATTCATGACTCTAAGCTCGATGCTAATATCCAACTGTTAAATTTATTCGGATAACCTTTCCACTTCACGAACAACTCCTTTCTGAGACCTGAATACCGAGTACGTATAATTTTATCTATTTTATGTTTTGTAGTGGGATCATATGTTACTTTTTGTAACTCTTTTTCATAGAATGTTCCTATTATAGGTTCATCTTTTAAATCTTTTAAAGTATACACTAACCACGGTGACCTCTCTATGACTGATGTAATTATAAATATTTCATCACTCCAATTTGTTTCATATCCTTTTTGAAATATGTGTTTATATTTTGTTATTCTAACATGATCACCAATTTGAAATTTAGGAATAGCTTTATACTGACTATTTGTGTTACCATACAAATTACGCCAAACTGTCATTATATTATTTTCATTAACATCACAAGGACGCATCTTAATACTTCGATGAATGCTATGGTTATATGAATAAAGCAAATCTTGTAAAATGTCAACATATCGATAAGTATTTTTATGTGTAAAATATCGCCACATTTTCATTTTCAATGTTCTCTGAAATCTCTCAACAATACTGGCTTTGATATCAGGATTGTTCGTCGTATAGTAATTAATATTTCGCATTTTTAAAAACTGTTGTACATCTTTTGATATAAATTCAGTACCTTTATCAGATTGTAAGTGTCTGGGAATAGTATTAGCTTCTAAAAATATACTTGAAAAACATTTTTTTATAGATTCAGAGTTCTTTTTTTGCAAAGGTCTAGCAAATGCATATTTACTAAAAACATCGATAACACATAAAATATATTTATTTCCATCATTATATTCACTGTAATTTCTCATATCACTTAAATCAGATTGCCAAAGATCGCTAATATTAGATAAAACATATTTATTTCTCGAAAATCGTCGCTGAACAGGTTTATGTAAGGTATAAGTTTCTTGAGACTCCAACCATTTTTTTGTATCTTCTTTAGTCATTTTACTTTTCATTGCTTCAGATAATTTATTTAAACTACTATAACCAGCAGGATTAGAAACATCATAATAAATATTTTTGATTTCTAATAAGGGGTCCATCTTTCCCAAGCAATTTTTCGTTTTACTTTTTCTTCGTTTGATTTTGGATATGTTTGGGGAGTTAATTGATTTGCAGTGCTTGAAGATTCTGTCACAGCTTGTGACGTTTTCCCAAAATCAGGTGTCTTTGACATGACATTTATGTAAGTCACTCGTCTTGGATTTCCTATATAACTCAATGGTACTTTTAAATCCTTCAAAACTTTCGAAAATTCTACCCAACCATGTGGCGAACTGTTTTTGAGTGGTCTTACAACATCATTGATTAAGTCAACAATATTACTTTTATAAACTTCCTTGTTGTCTATAAAAATTGTACCGTCATCGTTCCAATTAATCTTATTTTTATTTTTCAATAAAATATCAATTAACAGCTCACCTTTTATTTTATATGTCTTTGGTATGAGTTGAAGCAGTTGAGATTTAGTATAATAGTCATTACTTTTGTGTGGAATATTCTTATTAATCGGTCTTTCGTGTGTTTTCAAAGACTCTTCTTTAATGTCTGCAGTTTTCTTTGTTGTTACATCTTCTTTTATATAATTTCCCGACTCACCAAAATTTACTAAGGGTATTTCTATTGGTTTTCGATCTTTAGCAATAAAATACAAATATCTCTGAAGAGTTTGTTGATAAAGAGACCATTTCTCTCTGTCGTCTAATTTAGTTTTTAAAACTTTACTCATTTCTTCATCAAGTTGTGATAAATTGTTAACGGTAGTATTAGCATTATCTTTCTTAAGTCTCTCTATTGCTTCAGGTTCAATTAATATCATTTTCTTTGCGTTCTCCATTTTTATTCTAAATCAATGAATTAAATAGTGCACCCAAAACTGTACTCAAGATAATTGGTAAGAAAGTTCCACCTTTTTGTATTATAATATTTTTTCTAGCTTTGTTCTTTGTCTTTGAAACAAGCTTTCTTAAAATATTCTTATACTTATCTAATTTATTTTTGTGTTCGTCTTGCAGCGGAATTTTCCCTTTCAAAACATTGTATATGCACTCACAAATACAATCGATTTCTTCTTTATCACAAGCGCTAAGTAAAACTTTTCTATATTTTGGTTTTAAGCTATGTAACGCTCTTAAAAACTCTTTATGTGTCTTTACTCTATGTGTCATTGTTTAATAATGATGGAATTGTCTTTAGAGTTATTGTATTTATATCCCTTCTTAGGAATGTAACAAATAGTATATTCATCAGGAAATATGTTAGTTTTCATTCGGTAAATATCATTTGTATTTTGTTTTAAATCTATCATTAAGTATCCGTGTGGTTTACTAGTGGCATCTTTGTATGCTTCTTCAACATATTTAGGATTCTCAGGTACTATTTGACGAGCAAGAAAACGTATTTGAGTTTTGTCTCTAGGATTTTTAAAGTAAATGATGTAGCTAGAATTTAACGATATATCACGTTGTCCTTTCCCTTGATGAAAAAAGTTTTGCGTTATATAGAATACACTCAAGTTTCTATGATGACTTCCTTTAGTAAAAATATCAACTATGCGCCCATCAGATTCTCTCATAAGGTCGTCGATTATAATCAATTGAGGATACTTCCCATCAAACATGTTCAAATCAGGAATTCCTTGATAGTAATTAACTCCATTTAAATTGTATAATGGTTGCATTTCATCGTAACACCATAAGATAGTGTTAAATTCTTGATTACAAACATGATTTATGTTCTTCAAAAAATCACATACGAACTTTGATTTTCCACAACCACTAGGACCCGCTATAATAGCAGTGAAAGGGTGTTCAAAATGAAACATGTTAAATGTAGTAGGATACGTCTATTCAGTTAAAAGGTAAAACTAAATATATACATATAAAAAATACATAACATTTTATTATATTTTCTTAACTAATACAATAAAAATGACATCTTAATACTATCTTAACTTATAATGACCCCAAGCTAATGTATCCATTGAGTTATGCAATATATGTCGCTTGGTGTCGTTGCATGACAAACAAATTTTATTATTTTTTTGTGTAAATATAATATGTTTGATGCTTCTTAATCTATACATTTCAGCGAGTTGTATTTTTTTATTAAATAAACATGACTTACAGTCACTAACATTTAATTTCTTAGTAACACTTTTATTAACCCCTTTAGCTTTGGTGATAGTACGATCTTCAACACTCATTGCATACATTTTTGATCGCAATCCAACAAATTCAGTAAGAATTTTGCCGTTGTTCTCGTCTTTAAAAAATCCTAATTTCTTTTTATTTACTTGAGGAAAGTGAAACTGATTATTTGAAGGATAATCATAAGTATCAAAATATGAATTTAAATCTTCCTTAATTTCTTTGTAAAAATCATCGCAAAATATTTGGTATATCAGACTATCAGTATCAGTATATAACAATTTTATGTTAGTAAATTTATTTTTCATGTACTGATAGTGAAAGTCATACATTAAAGTCTTTGACTTAACTTAACTTAACTTAACTTCACGCTTTATCCCTAGCGGGGTTAGTCAGAGAGAACGGAGCGCCAAACGCTACGGTCTCTACATACCTCTTTCGCCTCGTCCACTGTCATCAACCTCTTCATACATGCCCTCCGGGGGATCCTCATGCTTTTTACGTGACCTTCCTCCAGTATCTTTGATACTGTGTTTTCGAAGGTCAACCGAGGTCTCCCCCTACCTCTCTTACCACTCACTTTTCCATCATAAATCTTTTTTGCCATTCTTTCCTCGCTCATTCGTTCGACGTGCCCAAACCAGCTGAGCACGTTCTTCTTCATTCTCACCGTGACATCCTCGCTGGTACCTGCCATTCTGTGTACCTCTTCATTGCGGATTCGATCAGCTAGGCTGACTCCGCATATCCTACGAAGAGATCGCATCTCCACAGCATTCATCTTTCTTTCATTCTTCTTCTGTAATACCCACGTTTCGCTGCCGTATAACAGTGCTGACGTTTCGCCGTCTCATCAATGCAGCCAAGGCCCCGTTAACCTTGTTACCGGCAGCAATACGCCTTTCCACATCCATCTCGTATCTTCCATCTCTACTGAACATACTTCCCAAATATACCACTTCATTCACCTGTTCTAATATCTTATCATTTACACTGATCTTGCATTCCGTCCTTTCTTCGTCTCGTTCAAAAATCAGAACCTTTGTCTTATTCACATTGAGGCTTAGACCATTATATTCACACTCTTCTTTCAGAGTGGTGACCAATGCCTGCAACTCGCACTCTGATGATGCAATAAGCACTGCATCATCTGCGTACAGCAGGCAATTCACATTCAGATCACCTACTTTCACTCCCATATCACTTTGTTTCACTCCTTGGAGACAGCTATCCAAATACAAATTGAACAACCAAGCTGACATGGCGCAACCCTGTTTAACACCCGATCGGATGTCAAACCAGGGCGACATGCCAGCTCCTACTCGCACGCAGGCTGAGTGGTCTCTATAAAGTGACTTTACAGCCTGCAACAAGGGTCCACTCACATTGTACCGGGGTAGTATCTCCCATAATTTCGCTCTAACAACTCTATCAAACGCCTTTTCCAAGTCCACAAAAGCACAGAAAACTTTTTGGTTAACGGCCAAAAATTTTTCCGTGATCATGCGGAGAGAAAAGATCTGATCCATACACCCTCTTCCAGGTCTAAAGCCTCCTTGGGCCTCCCACAACAGCCTTTCAGATCTCTCTTGCATTCTTCTCGCTAAAACTTTAGCATAAACTTTACTACCTAAGCTAATCAAACTGATAGCCCTATGGTTTGCGCAGTCTATCTGTGAACCTTTGCCTTTATACAAAGGCACGATGACCGCACCTCGCCAATCGTCTGGGACCTCCCCCGATTTCCAGCATAAATTGCACAAAAACCAGAACAAGTCCAAGACGCGTGGCCCACCATATTTGATCATCTCGGCAGTAACTCCATCTGCTCCCGCTGACTTACCACATTTCAGACTTCGTATTGCACACTCAACTTCTTTTACACTGATTTCGCCATCAGCTACATCAAGGCTCAGCGTTTCGCTTTTTTTTTTTTTTTATGGAAAAGACACGGCAAACGAGCGTGCGGGTCACCTGATGGTAAGTGATTACCGCCGCCCACGACCCCGTGCAACCCCAGAGGAGCTACAGGTGCGTTGCTGGCCTTTAAGATGGGTTGGGCGCCGAGGCCCGGCATTACCTGATGCGAAACGCAGTGGCATAAAGCCACTACTTCAAGCCGGTTTTAAATGCCGGGGGTGGTAATGATCCGGTCGAGTCTGCCCATGCGTGTTGCCATTGCTGGCGACGTGACTCTACCACACGTACTTTAGTCGCCTCTTACGACACCACCAGTACCAGGATGATCCTATTCTAGGCCGGGATCACACGGCACGAAAGCACGGCGGCTGCTACTTGAGACTGAGGCGTCATCACATTCATACATCTCCTTGTAAAATTCCGCCCATCGCTGCAAAACGTGTGGTTTTTCTGTTAGAATTTCACCGTCCTTTGAAAGCACCCCTTTCATTCTACAAGTTAGCGAGCAACCTCGAGAAACACTAACTTCTCGCCAGAAAAGCTTCGTGTTTTCCCTGAAGTTGTTCGTTAACCTCTCATCTCTTTCATTCTCTGCCTTTTCGCGCTTCATCTTTATCAGTACTTTCGTCTGGTGCTTTTGCAGCTTATACTCTTTCTTTTTTATCTCTCTCATACTTTTATCCTTGCCACAGGCTTTATAATCCTGCCATGCCTTCTTCTTTCTTTCTACAGCATCTTGCACTTCATCATCCCACCATTCATCACGCTTTTTACTAAAGCCCCTTTTAACTTTACCACATACCTCTATCGCTGCTTCCTTCATACAATCCCTAAGGTTCTGCCAGCATACTTTAATATTTCCATTTCCAGATTCACTGCTGTCTAGCCTTTTGGAAACTCTTTCTTGTTATTCCTTTCTAGTTGGTGGATCTTGAAGCTTCCAGCTTCGTATGCGATAATTCGACTCAAGTCTGGACACCTCGTGTAGTTGCGCCAGCCCGTGAACAGACCCCTTATTCTAGCAACTACTAGATAGTGGTCTGTTCCCAGATCAGAACCCCTAAACACTCGTGTGTCCATGACTTGGCTTCGAATACGCTGATCCACTAGGAATAAGTCAATCATACTTTTCCCTTCCGTTCGCTCCCATGTATACATGTGAATTTGTTTGTGGTCAAACATAGTGTTTGCCACAAACAAATTCCTTTCCTTGCAAATTTCCAATATAAGCTTTCCAGCCTCATTTATTCTCTTGTCACCATACTGACCTAGCACTCCCTCGTAACCGCTTCGCGCAGTTCCGACCCATCCGTTCAAATCGCCACATATTATTAATTTTTCATTCCCTCTAACGCTACCTAGAACATCCCTGACACTCTCCCAAAACTCCTCGAGTTCGCCTAATGGAGCTGAGGATACTGGCGCATACGCCACTAACAAGAATACTCTTGTTAACCCCAGCTTGAAGCGAACCCAGAGCAGTCTCGGGTTGATCGCCTTGTATTCAACCACTGCACTAACCAATCGAGAGGACAATAATACACCTACACCTTGACAGCCCCGCTCGCTCTCTGATACGCCAGACCAGAAAGCGACCCGACTGCCCGGCAAATCAGTTGTATCATTGCCCTTTCGCTTGGTCTCAGTCACACAAACGCCATCTAAATATCTATCATCCATCACATCTAATAATTCGTTCATCTTTTCTTCCATCCCTCCTCTTACATTCCATGTAGCTATTTGTAGCTCCGTCCTCCACCTCCCGCCGTTCCGGACATGGCGTGTTGGGTGGCGGTCCCCAACGCCGCATTCGTCGCCACTTGACACACCAGCGGGGACGCACTGGTGCGCGTCGCCTTGGGGGGACGCCCTATCAGTGCGCTCTCTCGAGGTGCACGTGGCGGATGGAACGTTGCAGCCCTCGTAAGGGCTGGCAGGGGTCGCTGCGAGCAAGCCTTCCATCTTGGACCCCCACCCCCATTAAAGTCTTTGATATCTCTAATATGCTAAAACCTAAATATATGGGCTTATTATAAAACAATTTAGTTTTGCGAAGTTGGACTGCGACCAAATTTTCAGAAAAAATGGAAAGACTGTGGAATTCGGGGCGAGCAATGAGACTCTGAACACCTTTGATTTTTCCATGATTTTTCCAGTGTGTTAATAACTTTACGTTTACTCTTTTTTCGATATTTTCCATTGTCTTTCCAAATACAGAATTATTCATCAGCTTATAAAAATCTTTTTCAAAGTCGGATGTTGCTAAAGTTCGTAATTGGGTGTTTAATTCAATATATTTTTTTAACCAAGGTTTTTGCTTGAATTTTAATACTCTATGAACTTTTTAAACTGGCAAACCATATTTCTCACATTGCAAAAGATTTCTATAATGTATAACATATTTTTTTTTGTTATATAAATTAGTAAC
The DNA here is from genome assembly GCA_917862395.2 of Heliconius sara. Taxonomy (NCBI): domain Eukaryota; kingdom Metazoa; phylum Arthropoda; class Insecta; order Lepidoptera; family Nymphalidae; genus Heliconius; species Heliconius sara. The sequence continues at coordinate 43,306 of CAKJTV020000122.1, read as the reverse complement.
TAATTTAGATTCTTTCGAATTACCTACACAAATATTTTCTGGACACAATGGAAAGTCGGAATGAGCATCATGTAGGCTATCGGGGTATTCTAGATCTACTTCTAAAATATATCCAATATCAGAGGTGATTGGTACATTATAATTTACATAAGGATCTTCCCATTCAAAATTAGACAAAGGCAAGTATTGAGACATAGCCCACCCATATAAATTGTTTGCATCAAGATAAATTAAATATGAAATAACATCATTACTATCAAAAGTTTTCATGTGTGGATTATTAGCTTTTGCATAGCGATTACTGCATTGCGATATGCCTCCTCTAATACTGGATTTGACAAAAGCAATTTTGTCAAAATCTGTTAATAATTCTAGCTCAACTTTGGTATATTTTAACATAGCATCCCAACTTAACCCTGGAGCGGTATAGTAATGAGCAGGATCTAAATCGTAAGTCTTCATGCAAACATTTCTAAAATTTTCGAAAATATCACATAAAAGTTTTTAAATAAAGATTAGAATAGTCAGCCATATTTTGACAGTGGAAATGAGACCATACTTTTTGAGCATGATTATAATCATCAACTGAAATGCTTTCACCAGTCAATGTACTAGCGAAACACTCAATTGATGGCAAAGATGATAATTCTAATGATTTGAACGAAGTCATATGTTCATATGGATAAACACCTTTCCGCTTTAACAACTGAAAGTCTTTATCGGAGGGATATTGTTTTTTCATTTCTCGGAACTCATCGTCATTAAGATTCTTAGCTAGTGAATCTAAACTACTCGATAAAAATTTAAAAGAGTCAATAAACCTCAAACTAACCTTTTTACCATTTACACTCAGAATTTTTGAGAAAGAAATATACTTTTCTTTATTTTGTGGAATGATTTGTACCTCACCTTCGGCAAAATTTAATGCATGTACAATAAAATGAGCATCGTAATTGCTCAGATTATGTAATATTATAGGAATAAATGAGGTGTTATGAATTTTTTTGCTACAATTCTCATGACATACACCTATAAAAGTACCTAAATGCCAGTCGTGATCGATATATCGTTCATCCTTTAATTCACTCTCACATATGTAACATATAGAAGCTTCTTGTATTGTTTTGTTATCGATTTCTAATAGAGGAAGAGGACATTTTTGAAACGAATTAGCTCTACAAATAATTTCTATATCTTTACGTAAACTTGTCAAAAATACGTTAGCACAATCTTCGCCGGTATAAGTAACATATTTAGAAAGCTTATTATCATATGAACATTTGACATAATAACCAAAGCTTTACTCATCATGTCTTTGAACGTTGGTAGGGAAAGATTTAAAAGGATCATTGGAACATGAATCGATTGGATTGAGAAAAGACTCAAAATCTGCGTAGATCACAAAGGGTACTCTCTTTTTCTTTTCATAACCTTCGAATTTTATCTTGTCACTTGGTACATTTTCACCACGCCAGTTTTTTTTACTTATATCTTTATTTGGAAGATCGGTTCTGACATGTGTGCAATCATTCAATCTATGTCTATCGAGAGCTTCCTGACTGTTAAAATAAATAAGGCAGCCGTCACAAATGTAAATGGCATTATTTCTTGATGTAACCTGATGACTCACTAAACGAGATAAGTTTTTTATATAGCAATAATGGCCATTACTTCCACTCGTTATGTAAAGTAAATTAATATGAATAGATTTGAGACACTTTGTAAAATATAAAGGACCAACCACAGAGTTAGACTTACTCAAACCATTGTATTCCAGTCCATAAACGTTAACACTCAAATTATTCAACTTTTCGACTTTATGAATGTCTGTTAACTTTACAGGAAAAGGAACACCAATAAAATTTAACTTGTTTTCATATTTTGAATATGAAGTGACTCGATCTGAACTTTTATTTGTTGGGTACAATGCTGAGAGTAAAGCCCACTTAAAGCACTGAACATCGCTATTTTTTACATTTATTACTGCCTTTTTGTTTCGTATGTCGTGAGGCAAATCAATGTATGAAGATCCGCGAAGTGGATTAAATTTATTCACATTCATATCCAGACTTAATATTTTCTGAATAGACCAACCGCTGTCTTTCTTTTCAAACTCGGTTATTTTGTTTGCGAATGTTTCATTTAAAGACTCGAGAAATTCATTTAGATTAACAGATTCGTTAATGACGACATTCGGAGTTTGAAAATCAAAAGTATTTGTCAATTCTTTACATTATTGAATAAAATTAGCTTGGAGTATAAAATTAACTTTGCAGGTTTTCAAAGCTACTATACTCTCACTAACTAAAGTAAAAAGAGTATCTTTGACGGAATTTAAAAACAAATTAAAATCTAAAAGCTCATCACTAACGGAGAGTGGAGTTATTCTGTAAGTATAAACACGTTTTCCAAATGCTTTTTCGATTAATGTTACATTAGGAAAACTGTGATGAATGCGTAATTATGAATATTGCTTCCGTAATGATTTGCTAAATATCTCCTTTTAACAAGTATTTTGCATACCTCACACTTGATCATGTCAATGTTTAATGGTTGAACTGATGGTTCTGAATCCCTCGAAGTTGAAGGTTCGCTTGGACGTCTCATTTTCACAACTTTTTTATTGTTATCTTGAGCTACGCGTTTCAAGCCTCTGCCAACTTGTCAGCTGGATAACAAAGAAAAAAAATAAGTTTTAAATTCAATATCTCATAAATTTAAACAGGAAAAAAAGAAATAAATAAAAAAAACATTAATAATCATTATTACTTACTGCTTTTCCACACTTTCACTTATGTTGAACAAAGCTTCATCAAATTGTGAATCAAAAGTCTTTGACTCAATACTTGTGAATTTATCGTTGAAAACTTTCATAGCACATTCTGCTGATTCAACAATCTCACAAATTTCATCCAATTCCTTGTCAGACCAGCAATTACTTTCAATCTCCTGTTCTTTAGTAAAAAACACACTAGTAACATGATCATAGTTCGACATTTTCAACTACTATTTAACTCAACACGTATTAATGTAACGCAAGACGGTTTAAATGTGAGTATGTTAGAAACGTTTTTGGCTTTTATAGATTCTTTATAAATGAACAAACCTATTAGACTACCGCAAATGATAACGATAATATTCAAACTAATGCTTATGACTTAAGAGTTTTTAGTAAAATAATTTATTTAGTCTTTTTGTTTAAAGTGATATTTTTTTAGGTTTGGTGCACTAGAAATTTCTTTGGTGATACTATGTACCAACTTTCGTGTAATTTGATAGTGGCTATTTTTGTTATTTTTCTTGTTATAATATTTGACCCTGACATCTGCATGTTTCCAGTGCTCCTCCGGTGGTATATCAACCAGTTTTTTCAGTTCAAATATCTCAATTTTTATGAGATGTGTTGCATTGGATCCATCATCTTCGTTGGTAGTAATATATGAGGTACCATCGTTCGTCGCTCGCCCCACCGATGAAGAATGTAGTTTGTCTTTTTTATCTTCGGAGGTTCTTGAAAGAACTCGTTTAGAGAGTCACTGCTTTTTGATCTCTCCCGTTTCTTGATAGGGTATGGCGAGATACGTTCATCGTCAGATGTTGAGAAGTAATACTGTTTATACGTGTTTTCTTCGTATTCTGCATTATTCCCACCCATGCAGCGTGTAAGCTACAACAATGAATACAAAAGGAAAATGAGTATAAAAATAAAATAAATTTCTACGCTATCTAAAAAACGTTAGAGAGTGGTAAAAAACACACGTTGTAAAAAATCACAGTAAAATATAGAATAACATGAATAAAAAGTAATACTCACATCCATAATGGTATCCATGTGGTTAGCACTTACTAGACAACACTCGCACAACAGTTCTTAACAAGAAGACACTGAACAACTTAGTGATGAATTCAAAAAACACAGTCGTTTTATACTAACTAAGACAATGTAAATTAACAAACCTATTAAACTATCGCAAATGATAACGAAAATATTTAAACTAATGCTTATGACTTATGAGTAATAGAGAAACAATGCCATTAGTAATAATGACAAATCCATTACAAGTTAGAGCAGGTTTAAAATTTCACAATAACAACTAAAAAATAAATAAAAAAATATATATTAAATAAATGGGACGTTTAATAACAAAATATTGTTTCACCGCGCGCGCCATTATTTCAAACATTGTATTAATAAAACATACAATAGAAGTAGTTTAGATTTCATGAAAATATATATATTATAATGGGAAGTTTTTAATAACAACATAATTTTGTTTCAACCGGCGCGTCATTATTTCAACAGTGTATGATAAAAATACAATCGAACTATTCTAGATTTCATGACAATATAACTGATACTTAAATGGAAGTTTTCATACACAAAATATTGCTATCACCACAGGGCGCTTCATATTTCAAACATTGCTATGCATAAAATAATACCAATCGAACTATCTTAGATTTCGATGAACATATACTATATTAAATGGAAGTTTAATAAACACAAATATTGTATCACCATTAAAATCAGAGAAGAAATTGCATATAAGTATGTATATTTAACCATCGCGACAATAGAGGGCATGCACTGTGGCGTCGTTTGAGGTGATAGTAGTAATGCAAGAAGGAGGCCAGCAACACGGCACTGTGAACGTAGGTCGTTCGAGCGATAAGGCCGGGCGGGAGCTTAATGAGGGTGTTACTGATAAGCGAATAGACTAGTTGGTGGATAATGTAATTAATCGAAAAGCTATCTTTGGAACGGTTAGAGATACAGCTCTGGGACCCAGCGCAATCGATTCAAATGGGGGGCTAAACCTTGTTTTTTTTTTTTTTTGTTTTTTTTTAGGTCCGAGACATCGACGAGTCGACTCGCGGGGTCTGACGCACTGGTTCAGCCACACTTCCAAAGGAACGTTGGTTCTGGCGCAAGCGCCAGAACCAACGAATACATACTACTCCCTCCTGAGTGCAACAACCAAACTGTTCGAAAAGCTACTGCTCCCACTTCTCCAAGCGCATCTACAATTTTGGGGCGCTGCCTGCGAACGGTCCGCTTAAGTACTTACTCTATATCTTTCGATTTAATTTATAATGTATAGTGATGATAACTTTATATAAAGAGCCGTGAGTAAGTACTGATTGTGATAGTGAACATATAGTGTTATCATAACTTTATACACACGTTTTAATGCAAAATATCTTCTAAACAATAACCGTGTACCGGACTCAGCTCATCTGACTACCGACACATAATTATAAAAGTGCAAAACTGCTATTTATTATATTATTTTTATATTTTTAAAGGGAAAAATAATAATAAATATATTAAACTCTTATTCATTTAACTAATTGTCGACCTACAATTGCAATGGCAAAAAAAATGCAACCATTGTGGTAAATTCCTGGCGACAATAGAGGGCGTCAAGTGCACGAAGTGTGTCTCACTGTATCATAAGGCATTTGCTAATGTTAGCCCGACAAGCCGCCCACCACTGAAATGGCTCTGTCGTGGTTGTTAGGCTTCTGCTTCTGAGAAAGGAGCCATCCACAATTCCTTAAGCAGTTCAGATAACACGGAGGAGGCGTTTGAAGATGCGATTAAAAATAAGACCCTTGCCCAAGAAATGAGATTGCTGAGAATGGAACTTGCATCTGTTAGCAAAGAAATGGCCTCTTTTACACAGGAACTGTCACGGTTGAATTCGGTTGTTCGGCGCGGCGCGCAATGCGCGACGGCCTGCTGCGGGCGGCGCGCATGCGGCGCGGGACCGACTCGGCCGGCATCACCACCACGGAGCCGAAGCGCGTTTACGTAAATGAACGATTGACACTTGTCAACCGGCATTTGTTTTATAAGGCGCGGGAATGCCGTCGTGTCGGCTGGAAATTTTCTTGGACCAAAGGGGGGCGTATTTATGTTAAGCAAAATGAATTGTCAGAAATACGTCGCGTTCGTTCTTTAAACGACGTCATCAAGTTTTTTGGCAATATATCTATTTGAAAAATGTATTTGATTGCTATCGTTTGTTGTACTTATTTTTCTTATTTTAATCTACAATACTATTGTTGCTCAATTTGTTCAGTATGTCATGCTAATATCTTATTTGTTTAAACGTAAGAATGGTACTTGCAATTTTTGTAATCGTGTTTCCTTTAGAAGTTTTAAAAGAATATATTGAAATTTATGTAAATAATTATTTTATGACGTGTTACAGCAGTTTGTCGTCCAGTTTTGAGAGTATAAAATTATTTGTTGTTAGCATAAGTCACTTATAGTGTAGTAATAGGTGGCACTGTAATGACGAGGACGTCATTTGATATTGGTTCCATTATCGATTGTAATACAATGTGATTGTAAACAAATACAGTGGCGGTAGAGTGCTGCGTCTTTTCCGGTGGATTTCCAATATAAGCACAAACGACACGGCGCTCGTGCTGGACAAGTCAAATCCCAATTTGAACAGCTCAGAAGCGAGTCTTGGGATAGTCGACTCGAAGGACTCTCGCCATCGTCCCAGGCGTACTGGGTGCTGTCGAGAACCTTTCGATCCGACACAGTGGCGACTATGCCTCCTCTTACAAAAACCGATAACACGATAGCGGCCGACGACACTGATAAGGCTGAATGCCTAGCGGACAGCCTAGAGGCACAATGCTCCCCTAGCACCTTACCATGTGACCCGGATCACTTGTCGGAAGGGGACTCCGAGGTCACAGAGTGGGCTTCGATGCCCCCGACGGGCGAACCGGTTCGCCCCACAGACATAGACGAGGTCAAGTCCATTCTCAAGGACCTAAACCCAAAAAAGGCCCCGGGGCCCGACAAAATCCCAAATAAAGTCCTAAAATCCCTTCCGATTCACTTCGTATCACTGCTAGTCCTTATCTTCAATGCTCTATTAGCAGGCTGCTCATTTCCTACCGAATGGAAATAAGCAATAGTAATAGGAATTCGCAAGCCCAAAAAACCCGCCAACCTTCCCTCAAGCTACATACCCATCAGTCTCATTAGTAGTTTAGGGAAAATCTACGAGAAAATCGTTCTCAGTAGATTAAAGGAAATAGTCGAGGCTAAACAACTGTTCATCAACGAACAGTTCGGTTTCAGACCCCACCACTCGTCCATACACCAAGTTCACCGACTCACCGAACACATCGCGAAATACAACGTCCGTAGATCGATTCGTAGCGACACGGCTGCCATCTTCTTAGACATCGCCAAAGCCTTCGACAAGGTCTGGCACAACGGCCTGCTCTTCAAGCTCCGTCGTATGGCTCTGCCAGACTCTCTCGTCCACATCATTCGGGAATACCTGTCGAATCGCACGTTCCGATACAGATTAGAAGGGACCCTATCGTCCTCTAGACCCGTTCGCGCCGGAGTCCCGCAAGGCTCCACTCTGTCACCGCTACTATACGCGCTTTACACTAGCGACATACCGCGTACCGATAAAGTCGAACTTGCGATGTATGCCGACGACATCGCCCTTTACACCACGGATCGCTCCGCTTGGATCCTAGCCGTAAGACTGCAACAAGCTGCCGACGCCCTAGGCGTTTGGTTCAGCAAGTGGCGGTTTGAGGTTAACCCGGAGAAAAGCGTAGCCGTCCTCTTTCCGCGTAAGCGCCACGAGACCGTCTCGACTATCTTTCTACAAGGCAAACCGATTCCCTGGGAATCCAAGGTCAAATACCTAGGCGTCGTACTAGATTCGAAACTCTCTTTCCGGCCGCATATCACGTATGTCAGGAACAAAGCCACATACGTCATGAACAGGCTGTATCCGCTCATCTGCAAGCGGAGTAAAATGTCACTTCGTAACAAGCTGACATTGTACAAAACTTGCATCCGTCCCGTCATGACCTATGCTTGTGTCGTGTTCGCACACACCAAGATAGACCTCCTTCAGAGGGTTCAAAATAAATTCCTGCGAATGGCATCCGGATGCCCATGGTACGTACGCAACGTTGACCTACACAAAGACTTCGAGCTAGAATCGCTCAAGGAATTCTGCAAGCGCCTGGCCAAGCGCTACTACGAGCGTGCAGATTTCCACTCCAACCCACTGATTGTCGAAGCGTGTAACTACGCTCCTCACCAGCACCCACGTCTTCGACGCCCTAGAAGTATCCTTCTGGACCCCGACGACCCAATAACCACCGCAAACGCCCATTACATAGGGAGGATTCACTCCTCAGTCCCACGTCCCACTCTCCGCCACCGTAAGAGGCGGCGAGGCCAGTCATATCTCGCGGCACGCCCGCGCCTCGGCGCGGCGGGGCCCGACGGCCGAAATTCCCCATGATTAGCGCACGCGGGGTATTCCCCTGCGATCGCTAACACTGCACGAGCGCCCTTCACTGCCCGAAACTTCTTCTTCAGGGGCGAGCTACACTCGCCCCTCCCAGTCCGGTGACGCTGTTAAGACCGTACCAGGTCAACAGCAGTAAGTCCATCAGAAAAAAAAAGGCACTCGTATTCTTTTTCTTCTTAAGATTTTGTCGAGACAACTTGTCATTAGAATTAATAGTTAAATATTGTTACTACGTGAAGAACAAGTGTAAATAAAGTTAGTGTAATTATTGGATAAATTTGGAAGATTGGACAATTTGAGAATATACTGGATGATGTGAATACCTGAACATTTACCCGTTTTAAAGTACTTACGTAACGTTTTAGCTAAGAGGGTAGTTGATAAATTTGGAATTTGAAATTGTTTAAGGTATACTTTAAAAGAAGTATTTGTAGTCTAGTCTACGTTGGTGGTAGACATGGTCGATAGGATGATACTTCTTACAATAGAGTATTTACTTATACGGGTGATAATTTAAATTTCTTGTTGTTTCTGTCATTGGGTTGCTTACATCGTATAGATATTGTATTTCGCTATTTATTAGTCTGTTACATAGTTATGAACGGTGTAACAGGTGGAACAATTATTTTACGTAAAAACGAGCGTCCGTCTGATAGACGGCCGATCGCAACAAAAATGATGAATAAGGAGATCGGGTGGACGACGGTGGGAAAGGAATTTTTCCCATTCGCGTTGTTTTCCTCTAACATTGAGGATAGTACTTTATAAGTTAGAATTAATTTTTTAATGTATAATTTAAACTAAATAAATTAAATATATTTAAAAATCGTATTTTGCTAAACCTCTAACTGCAACCAACGTAACTGGCGCAGTCGGTAGGATAGCCGAAAGAAGTCACTGAATTGATCAAGGACATCGGCTATCTCGAAACTACATCGTGGTGCAGTGGTGGAGGCGTATCAAGACATAGATACAAAAGAGGTACGATTTTTTTAAAGTACTTTAGAATTTTTCTGGAGTTGCTTTCCTTTTATTCCTAAGTTAGTCCTAATAATTATCCAAAATTTTCTATCCACGGCATTCTCAGACCTCTAGGTTAGTTACTACAAGACAAAAAATTTTAGATTCTAATAGAAATATTAATCATAGTGATAACATAGATATCAGCAACTTAGGCAATATGGCAGATTTAGAAGATATATATAAAGCTCTCCGTTTGATTCCCGAATTCGACGGAAATCCGAATATTTTAACACGATTTATAAGAATTTGCGATGCATTAGTTAATCAATTTATATCTGATCAGCCGGGTGAACAATTGAAAATTTAGCGTTAATTAATGGAATTTTAAATAAAGTATCCGGACCCGCCGCCCGCATGATCAATTCAAACGGGATACCTGAAAGTTGGGCTGGTATTCGTAGCTCATTAATTAATAATTTTGCGGATCACCGTGATGAGACCTCTCTTTATAACGATTTAGCCCTATTAACACAAGGTTCGAATTCTCCCCAAGAATTCTATGAAAAATGTCAAAATTTATTTAGTACGATCATGACGTACGTCACTTTGCATGAAACTATTGAAAGCACTATAGAATCTAAGAGATCTCTATATAAAAAATTAACTTTAAAATCGTTTTTGCGTGGACTTCGAGATCCAATAGGCTCTAGAATACGTTGCATGCAACCTGACACAATTGAAAAAGCATTAGAATTTGTTCATGAAGAGATGAACACGTTATATTTACAGCAGCGAAACGAAAATGTTCCCGGTAGGCGATCGCAGACTCACCATCAGGTAAGTGAGTTTCCCAAATTCCACTATGGCCATATGCCACGGCCATTATCGATGCCAGTTTCACGACCTTTTTATAATAGACTAAATTCTAATAATACCCCGGGGCCATCTCAACAAATCTTTGCTCAGCAACAGCCAGTACCATTGTGGAGAATGCAGAGACCTGAATTACGTGGCCCTACTAGAACGCAACAGATATTTAGTGCCCCGCCACCTTATTATAGATCCCACAGTAACAATTTCACTCAAAAAAGCAATAATTCCCCACAGCCAATGAGCGGTGTGAGCCATTATGTATCTAAGCCGACACCTGACCGTCAACCTTGGGATTGGTCTAAAATGGGCAATCCGCCACCAACCAATTATTTTAAAAGTAGGGAAATAAATTATAACGATTTTTACGAACCAAATGAATATTTCCAAGACGAATATTATTCTGGTTATCCTCACTTTGCTGACCAATACGACTATCATGAACCACCTCGATGCTCAGAGGTTCATGAAAAAGAAGATATAAAACAATTAGATAATCTTGATTCCACCATTCACTCTCAAAATTTTCAGGGGGATCCCAAATCAGACGTCTTAAAATAGAAATAAATTTACAGACCCAACGACACTTACCGTACATTAATATAGAGAACCCACCTCTTAGATTATTAATTGATACAGGAGCAAATCAATCTTTTATTAGTCCTGAAGCTGTGCAGCGATTTTTCCCACATATTTTATGCAATTACGATCCATTTGAGGTAACAAATATTCACGCTACAACTCGTAATGATTTTTCTATAACCATACCATGTTTTAGTGAATTTAATGAATCTGATTATATAACGTTATTTATATATAAATTTCATGAATTTTTTGATGGCCTTATAGGACTAGATTTGCTTGAAAAATTTGAATCCAATATAGATTTGAAAAATAAAATTCTGAAAACGCGTAATGCTCAAAATACTTTGTCAATGTATGATTCAAGAAACTATAATTTGTATGAAATTATAATTCCGGCCAATTCTTCTAAGTTGGTCAGAGTGCCTATAAACCATTCTGAAGGCGATGTTTGGATTTCTGAACAGAATATTTCTAATTGCATCGTTAATAATTGCGTCACTACAGTTTCAAATAACCGAGGTATTCTAGAAGTAACAAATCCCACACGTCATGACTTAGTTTTTTCTATGGACCGACCGGTTACTGCCGAATTGCTCAACGTTCAGTGTATGCGTACAGAACAATCATCTGATCGCGTCAAGGACGTGCTGTCGCGTTTGCGTACTGACCATTTAAATGCTGAAGAACGTGCAAATTTAAAGTCATTATGTACACAATATGCCGATATATTTTACATTGACGGAGAACCCCTTACCTTTACGAATAAAATAAAACATACCATTACAACTACTGATGAGCAACCGGTTTATACAAAAAGTTACAGATATCCATATATTCATAGAGAGGAGGTACAAGATCAGATATCAAAAATGTTAGAGCAAGGTATCATTAGGCCTTCTAATTCTGCATGGAGCTCTCCCATCTGGATTGTTCCCAAAAAAGCTGATGCGTCAGGAAAGACCAAGTGGCGAATCGTAGTAGATTTTCGAAAGCTCAATGAAAAAACTATCGACGATAAATATCCCATTCCAAATATTGCAGATGTTTTAGGTAAATTGGGTAAATGCCAATACTTCACAACTTTAGACCTGGCTAGTGGCTTCTATCAAGTAGAAATGAATCCCTCAGATATAAAAAAAACAGCATTTAACGTGGAAAATGGGCATTTTGAGTTTCTTAGAATGCCTATGGGATTAAAAAACAGTCCATCTACTTTTCAAAGGGTAATGGATAATGTTTTAAGGGAACTACAAAACACTGTTTGTCTAGTTTATCTCGATGACATTATAGTCTTTAGTACATCCCTTCAGGAACACATTATCAATTTAGGCAAAGTTTTTCAAAAATTGCGCGATTCCAATTTTAAAATACAACTGGACAAATCAGAATTTTTAAAAATGGAAACCGCTTACTTAGGTCATATTATAAGTAAAGATGGAATTAAACCCAACCCAGATAAAATATCAGCAATTACAAAATATCCTTTACCCAGAACTCCTAAAGAGATAAAAAGATTCTTAGGATTACTTGGTTATTATAGGAAATTCATACCCGATTTTGCTAAAATAACTAAGCCTATGACGCAGTGCTTAAAGAAAGGCTCCAAAATTACTTTAGATAAAAATTATATTGAATGTTTTCAAAAATGCAAAACTCTTCTCGTCAACGATCCTATTTTGCAATATCCGGATTTTGCTAAAGAATTTCTTCTTACAACAGACGCATCAAATGTGGCTATTGGAGCCGTTCTTTCACAGGGACCCATAGGTTCTGATCGGCCTATAGCCTATGCCTCGCGCACTCTTAACACGAGTGAGATAAATTATAGTACCATAGAAAAAGAGCTGTTAGCAATTGTATGGGGAACCAAATATTTCCGTCCTTACCTTTTTGGCAGAAGATTTAAGATAATAACTGACCATCGTCCTTTGCAATGGGTAATGAATATAAAAGAACCCAACTCACGATTAACGCGTTGGAAGTTAAGATTAAGCGAGTACGATTTTACTGTTCATTATAAGCAAGGCAAAGTTAATACCAATGCCGATGCATTATCTAGGCTTGAAATTAATATTGAAGAATCTAGTTCAATTATTGTTAACACTTCTCAAACCACTAACTCTGACTCCCGAACTGAAAGTGCCGATTCCCGCACTGACAGTATTAATAGTAATGCGGAAAATCCTATCTTAGAAATCCCTATTACGGATGATCCTCTTAACAAATTTCATAATCAAATCATATTTAACGTTGTGGATGATATAAAAAGTAGACATAGTGTTTCAAAACCATTTGAAAATTTTACTAGAACCTGCATTCAAATTTCAAAATTAAACCTAGAAACTGATGTTATAAATGCTATTAGAGATCATGTTAAGCCGAAGTTAAAAACGGCCATTTTAATTAATCCAATATTAGAAATATATTCTATTATACCTATTATACAAAATAATTTTGTTAATTCAGCAATGGTCTTAGTTCTAACAAAAAAAGAAATAGAAAATGTTAAAGATTACTTAAAGCAGCAAGAGATCATACAAAAATATCATATAGGAAAAACTAACCACAGAGGCATCAATGAATGTTTTTTATCACTATCTCAAAGGTATTTTTGGCCTGGTATGAGAGAACATGTAACTAAGCTAATTAATGAATGCAATATTTGTGGTAAGGCTAAATACGATCGAAATCCAGTTATGCCCAAATTTCAAATTGTACCTCCACCCACAAAACCTTTCGAAGTTGTACATTTAGATTTACTTAGCGTTGAAACCCATAAATATCTGACAATAATTGACGCATTCTCTAAATATGCACAGGCTTATTTTTTGAGAGATGCAACAGCAATTAGTGTAATTCAAGGCTTATTACTGTTCTCTACGCATCACGGACTTCCTTTAACGATAATAACAGATAATGGTCCCGAATTTACCAATCAACTTTTCTTAGAGTTTGCTAGGTTGCATAAAATCCACCATCACAAGTGTTGCCCGAATACGCCTAATGAAAATGGTATGGTAGAACGACTACATTCAACTTTACTAGAGCACTTGCGTATATTAAAATTAGAACATAGAACAGAAACGGTTACTAATCTTATGCCATATGCAATATTAGGTTATAACAGCGCTATACATAGTTTTACAAATTGTAGACCGATTGATATAATCACTGGTCATCTTGATCCACGTGATCCTTTAGATATGAATTTAACGGAATATTTGTTACAACAGTACACTCGAGAACATCGTAAAAAAATGTTAAAGATATTGGAAATTATTAACGAAACGGCTTTGCAAAAACGTACTGAAATAATTGATAATGCTAATAAAACCCGTGAACCAACAGAGGAATATCTCCCTAACCAAGAAGTATTTATAAGAAATCCTTTGGCCAGTAGGCAAAAATTAGCTTCTCGTTTCATACATGATACAGTCGTCACTAATTTACCAATACATATATATACTAGAAAAAAAAGAGGCCCTGTACCTAAATCCCGTTTGAAACGGGTGCCTAAAAGTAATCTTTTGTTTCAGGATAATTCTAATGATATTACTCCAGCAAGCGCAAGGACAGGATATAACGATTGATTCCTTAGAATCTGGACCTGGAATACTTCCGTTTAAATTAGGCAATACAAAAATCATATCACACTATCATTCATTTTTAAATAGTATAGATTTAGACGAAATTAGAAATCAAACGGTATTGACTAAAATCCAAATATCCGATGTTAAATTATATTTGAATAACAAATCTTCATCTCTTTATGAACCTCATCTGCATTACCTTGACAATAAATTAAACAGAGCAATCAGCTTTTTGAACACATTTGGGCATAATCGTGTTAAAAGAGGGCTCATTAACGGCTTGGGATCTGTAATCAAGAGTATATCCGGAAACCTTGATTACACTGATGCAATTAGGTATAATAATGCCATAACAATTCTTCAAAATAATGAATATAAATTAGAATCAAAAATTAATGAGCATATTAGCTTAGCTAAAGAGTGGTCTATTCACAGTTCTAAAATCCTTGATAACATTGTTCAAAATCAGAATAATTTAACTAAAATTCTTAATACTATTATAAAAAATTCCAATAATGTAGAAATTTATGCCCATATGGCTCAATATTTTATGATTATAAGTGATAATATAGATAATTTATATGAGGAACTTTATAGAATAGAAAATAGTTTAGGTTTCATTCGTGCATTGAGCACTCCTCATTCTATTATTAGTGTAGTAGAGCTTAAGAAAATGATTAGGAAACTTAGCCTTTTATATTCAACAGATGAAATACTTAGCTTAGAAACTAGATATTATTATGATATTATTAAATTAGGTTACTTCTATGTCGAGGATAAGATAATTTTAGTTTTAAAAGTTCCAATCACCCTACCCCAGTCCTATGATCTTTACCGGCTATCAGTTGTTCCCAATAAATATAATGAAATCCTAATTCCTAACCAACCATTTCTAGCAATATCCAGGAATAATTCGATGTACATAGAGGCTGAATGCCCGAAGATCAATTATTTATACCTCTGTAAAAAACCTGTCAATTACATAATTCAAGAGAAACCGGACTGTATTACTCACTTGATCAAAATTCACGAAATTGACAAATCTTGCAAAACAACTCATGTGATACTCAAAGATGAAGCAATAGACCAATTGGATGAAAAACATTACATCTTAAGCTTCCCAAATCCAACAAAAGTGAAAATGTTCTGTGCTCATGAAATATATAAAACGATGCAAGGGAGTTTTCTTGTAACCATACCAGTTAACTGCAATGTCAAGACACCAACTTTTACCATTGAAAATTCTAATGACCATGTGAAAGGATATGCCATTAATATAATAGAACTGCCTTTAACCCCAGGTCAAAGAGATACAAAAACATCAGCAATAGTATTAAACTCTATTAACCTCCAGAAACTTCACTCAATTAGTTCAAGATTAGCCCTGCAGACACCAGTTGAATTAAATAAAGTCAACGACAGTATAATATATCATACCACGATTCCAATTTACTTAATACTAATTATAGCAAGTTTACTTGGTATTGGAATTGCTTATAAACGATTTTGGCTCCAAATCTCGAAAAATACTAAGCCTCACGAAGCAACAGACAAAAGTAATGAACAAGAAATGGACACTGCAATTAACCCCCATGAAGTTATAGTTGATATCAACAAAATCTCAGCAACTTTTCCCTCTCAAGAATAGTTGCTGTTCTGCGGAGGGAGATGTTACATAGTTATGAACGGTGTAACAGGTGGAACAATTATTTTACGTAAAAACGAGCGTCCGTCTGATAGACGGCCGATCGCAACAAAAATGATGAATAAGGAGATCGGGTGGACGACGGTGGGAAAGGAATTTTTCCCATTCGCGTTGTTTTCCTCTAACATTGAGGATAGTACTTTATAAGTTAGAATTAATTTTTTAATGTATAATTTAAACTAAATAAATTAAATATATTTAAAAATCGTATTTTGCTAAACCTCTAACTGCAACCAACGTAACTAGTCAATTGTTGTTTTTACAATAATATTAGTGAAGATAATAATATTTCAATAAATGTTGTCTTAACAAAGTCAATTTGATTTTGTTTAACTTTCGTGCAAAATTATTCTACTATTAGCTTACTCGTGTAAAAGAGGGTAGATTTAAGTTAAAAAGATGATAAAAGCCTTTTTCGTTTGCCATTTGTTTGTTGCTAATATGATGTCACGAGTATTGGCCCTGTCTCACGTAATTGTAGATATATCTGAGGGCCTAGCCAAGTGGCATTTCTAACTTTCTGTACGATATCAAAATGTATGGAGATGTAGGAAAGTCGACGATGGAAGAGAAAAACCGTAGCCAAATGACACTTTCGTTCAACGTTATCAAAACAATCGCGACGATAGGACCGTAAGTCATAGAGCAAAGCGTTATTTCAAAGTGTCAATAGAAAAGTGCTAGCCAAGTGGCCTTTTTTGACATTTACGCACGTATAATAACGGTTGTATTTTATGGTCAACTTTCGATCGCGGGAATGTAGCAGAAAGCAAATATAACATGGCCACAGAACACATATACCCAAAGGGTTCAGAGAATGTTCACTTCATACACAAAAATGGGGGACTAAACGACACTGCTGCCATCTATTGTGTGCCCACCAAAAATAATATTTAAAATTTACCGCCTCAGATATGGGCGGGAAATTCAAAATTTGGCTAATATTTAGATAATAAATCCATTATTATTCAAAGCCAGAATGATTCACTCTTTCAAAATCAATTGGAAATATCATTATTAATTTTACGTGTGGTAGAGTCACGTCGCCAGCAATGGCAACACGCATGGGCAGACTCGACCGGATCATTACCACCCCCGGCATTTAAAACCGGCGTGAAGTAGTGGCTTTATGCCACTGCGTTTCGCATGAGGTAATGCCGGGCCCCGGCGCCCAACCCATCTTAAAGGCCGGCAACGCACCTGTAGCTCCTCTGGGGTTGCACGGGGTCGTGGGCGGCGGTAATCACTTACCATCAGGTGACCCGCTCGCTCGTTTGCCGTGTCTTTTCCATAAAAAAAAAAAAAAAAAAAATATTTAATTTAAACAAAAATACTTCCAAATGATTTTGAAGGAGTGAATCATTTCTGGTTTAATAATAATACAAGATAAATACAGAAATAAAACAAATAAACACTTTATACTTTTTTATTGCTTATAAACATTTGTTAGAATTATACCTATACAAATAGTATTCTTGCAAATCAAATAAAATAGTGATTATTGCAACAAGACAAACTTGCCCTTTTATGTTAGACACAATAATTAACATTTATATAAGTTAAATAGATTGTACTCTATAAAATAATCATAATTTATATATTTTTTAACTAATAATATTGTAGGCAGTTACATTCTTGAAATTTGACCTAGACTACAAATAAAGAATGAACAAAATCATTGCTGTTTACTATTCTATTTTAATTAAATAAATATTTTTATATCACTTAATTACATTTATTTTTATTAAATAAATTTAATTAAGTGATGTATTGTTTTGTTGATTTTTTGATAATAATGATAAATATAATATAGATAATGATAAAAATTATCAAGCAAGCAACCTTAATAGTGTTGGTCAAATGAAATCTAACATAATTATACTATTACTTATTTTTTAATATATTGCTTATTTCTTAACCTATATTCCTTTTTAACAATGATCAGATATTTCGAAAATTTAGAGAACAGTTTGCATTTATTGCCAAGGCTCTTTTATAAAAATCCAGACATAATTACAGGTTAGGCACTTAAAACAAACCTTGACCATGATTCAGAACTCAGCAAGTTTCACTTCCATTGTCTGCTTGTCATGTGGACATATATGGTTATTTTAATTTGGGTGTAAAAACAAAATTTCCATCACCAGTCTTTTTTGGAAGAAATGTTCTATATGCTTCCATTTGGCTCGACCTATAATGTAATAAATATTATTTTAATATAAAAAAAATATTTTTTACAAGTTTTGTTTAATTATTAGTAACTGGAAACCTGCCAAACTTGAGGCCCCAGCCATATCGCAGGGGCACAAGGTGTGACTGTAAAATCTACTGGGTTGTGGGTTCGATCCCCACTTGATGGTAAGAAGAAATTATTTAAATTTATATTTCCATTTCTTCACTCTGATGTTGATGCAAAGTACATGTTGAGTTCCACCACTCAACATGCAATGCCACCAGATTTCGGTAAAAAGTGGGGAATGGAGTGTTTTAAGACTAAGTTTCCTCTGCCTGCCCTGCTGTGTGCAGGATACAGCGTAAAACTGATTTATTTATTTTTTTAACATCAAAACTTGCAATTTTAACTGGACTATACATAAACACGACAAAATATTACCTTTTCCTTCAACATTGTTTGAAGTAATATTTATATAGCATTTTACATTTTAAAAGCAAATTTCTGTATCATTTCAGTAAGAGGTAAATCAAATATTGTAATATATATTGACACCACCCACATCACAAATTGTAGCTGCAATATTTAAGCCATTTCAAATATTTTTGTTGAATCTGGAAATAAAAATACAAATAATAAATAAAACAACTATTATCACAAATCTTTACAAATAAGGCTATAAGTTTAAGTTAATATTTAACGATTACTTACCGATGTAAATTGGTAGGGCCAGGATTACGGAACCTATAGAATTTAATTTCATAAACAAATAATAAAATGCAATAGAAATTCTAATATTAAATAACAGTTTGCATCGCCGACTGAAACAGTAGGTTAGCCATTTGCAAATTATAATGTTACCCCATATCAAAAGATAATCCTACTACTACGCTTTACATACCGGTCACATAAATTGTTTCGGATTTCAATTTAAAACTTTATATAACTAAATTACACTGCATTTTTTTTGTTTTCATCTGTTAATTATAATAACGATTAACTTTTATTCTTTTCGGAGTTGCATTTTATCATGATACCTTCCATACATGAAACATTATAAAGAAAGTTATTTATTAAATCATAAATAGTTATATCATAAAAACATTATAATAAATCCTTAAAAAAATCCTATATAGAAACTACTAATTAGTAGGTTTACTTTAATATAGCAACATTAAGTATCAAATAATTCATATTATGTTACTTCGAAACACACAGCGTTGATTGAAGAAGTAGTCTCCTAATTTCGCCTATTTTCATATATAAATGGTTTAACTTACCAAATAGTCTTCGATATACTTTCACTTCTCTTTCACTTCTGCAGTGACGTACGTCATCTATTCTCTGTGGCGACGTGCTGTCATCTATCACTCATAGCGTCTTATAATTTTGCGGCGATCGGATGCAGAAATTATAAATAACAAATTTATCTCTGATAGATTTAATATTAATGACTAATTTTGTGTAAAATATTTTTATATTAAGGAGTTTAGTTTATATTTGTGTTGTGTCTCGCAAAATGAATATATATAATTCAGAAGTACAGGAAAAGGAAAGTTGCTGTTTTCAGAATTCAAAATGGCCAACAGGCCTTTAAAGTTTTTAACAATTTTTCCTAACTTACGAAAAATGAGAAGAAAAAAGTAAGCCCCCTTTACTATATAAGAGTTCAAAAGGCAAAGTACAAACTTATGATACTTATATAATTATAACAGTAGTCTAATTGAGACTGGTAAGTTATATTTCAGCATATAAGCTATTACACAGCTACTGAATGTTATTAGAGATATTCTATACGATATTTTGATGAAATATTATACATTAAAAGTCAACGCTCGATATTATTTCGATAATGTCTTGTAAAACATTCTATTTAACATAGGCTTGGTTACCTTACACTTATTAAGTTACTTTACTGTACATAATATACAAACAGATCTAGAATGTTTATGATAACTATAAAAAAGTTATATTAAAAAAAAAAATCAATAAATAATTTATATTTCCATTTCTTCGCTCTGGTGTCGAGGACAAGCGCGGCGTTGAGTTCTGCCACTTAACACGCAATGCCTCCAGAATTCGGCAGAAAGTGGGGAACGGAGTGTCTTTCACTAAGTTCCCTCTGCCTACCCTGCTGTGTGCGGGATACAGCGTGAAAAAGTTATATTAAAGCTTCTATATATTCTATGTATAATTACTTGCATTACAGAGTGTAATAATAACATGTACCTATGTAAATAATAATTTGGAGCATAGCTGCAATTACATTGTTTTAAAATTGTAACTTTTATTTAAAAGAGCGCCGTTTTTTACCTCTTAGGCAACAGAACTGCTCCTTGGGCCGGTGGTGGCTCTATATTCAGTTGACAATAAATGTCTATTTACTACTTGAATGAAGTATATTCGAATTTGAATTTGATTATCAATTATTGTGTAAGAACACAATGATTTGGTGTTAATTTTATTTCTTATAGGAATTTATTGTGATAATTCTGTGTTATCTATAACAGAGCTACAGCTTAGTGACATAAAAGAATGTAACTAGTCGCTAAAAAATGTGTTTGAATAAGAATGGTAGTATTGCGATAAACAGACAAAGGTTGACTAGTGTCAATAAGTGACTAAAGACTACAGGAACCAGTCTGTAATGCTGTGAGAGATATCTAATATTAAATAAAATTGTTTGCTTGGGCTGACTGTGACTATACTACATTACTTGGATCCAGGTCTTCAGAAGAATGAAGTCATGTAATTATAAAGTGTGTGATCTTGTGTCTTAAGTGTAATATGTGAAATTAACAGAGTTTTGATCAAAGTTTATAATAAATAAATTGACAGTAATACGTGTAGTGTATGTATTTTTTCATACATAAAAAAGGTATAACATATAAGTAAAGGAAATAGATCATATAAGATATTAATTTAAATACAAAAATAATAATAAATAAAGAAGATGATAGAACAGAAAAGGAAACTCCATTGGATAGAAATGAATAAAATAAAGAAATAAATATATTAATAAAAATTATTATTATTGCAATTGAAAGAATGCATAGTTGCAAATTATACCATCTTGGTTGAAAAAAGATTTATGCTGGCAATTGATCAGGACAGATTTGACATTAACACTTAATATTTCGGAAATAGTAAACTAATACTACATTTTGGCTGTTGAGTTAATCATTAAACATTGAAATGTCTTTGATACAGCTACAAAACTGAAATTGCTTTCAGTAAACAAAATTCATATAAAATACATGAGATTATGTATTCACATGCGCGGAGACGCTCGTTAGTGTTAGACGCGTTATTGTCCTTTTATTTGTTTTTGCAAGCGGCTGTGTTTGTAACTGCGTATATTAGTTATCTACGATGTTATTTACCTTTAAGAATATTAATTATTATGGACGTAAATAGTGTTAGTAGTGTTAATGTTTTTTTTTTTTTTTTTTTTTTGAAATGTAACTATTTGCAATCAGTATTTAATACTATAATCAAATGAGGTGTACTAATATCATGACTTGTAGAGGCCCTTATCCAATAACAAGGTCTCTTATATTAGCACGAGACGAATCTTTCGTCCAGTTTTAGGACGTTAGGTTTCTTCAGGCGTTGGCGTTGAACTGGGTCGAGCAGTTTTGCGGCTAGTTTATTTGGGTGAATAGACAAGCGAGACTTGTATCTAGAGCAAGTATTAGCTATTTCCTCTCTAATTGTGGAAATTTCTGCAAACTGGTGTACTTCGGTGTTGGTTATAAACCAGGGAGCCTTGGTGATAGTTTTTAACACAGCATTCTGTGATCGCTGAAGGATTTCAATGTTTGAGTTACTAGAGCTCCCCCAGAGTTGGATCCCATATGTCCAGATGGGTTTTATGGCCACCTTATACACCAGCAGTTTATTCTCCAGTGACAGTTTGGAGTTCCTTCCTAGTAGCCAATACAGGCTTCTAATTCTGGCATTCATTTCATCTCGCTTCGTTCTTATGTGGTTTCGCCAGGTGAGTCGTCGATCGAGGTGTAGACCAAGATATTTAACTGAGTCCACATGACGAAGAGGTTCTGTGCCTAAGGTTATTGTAGGACAATTTCCTTGCCGAAGGGAAAAAGTGATATGCAAGGATTTTGATGCACTAGCTTTCATTCTCCACTTTTTAAGCCAGTTCTCAACTTTCTTAACGTGTACTTGTAATATGCTAGAAGCAAGTTCAGGCTGTGGATGACTTGCTAAGATGGCAGTATCATCAGCAAAAGTTGCTGTGATGACATTGTCGGCAGTAGGGAGATCTGCCGTGTATAAAGTGTACAAAAATGGGCCCAGTACAGATCCTTGAGGGACACCAGCTCTGCAGCAGTAGAAGTTAGAGCGGGCGTTTTCTTCTTTAACTTGAAATATTCTGTCGGATAGGTATGACCTGAGCAGCTCAAAGTATGAATGAGGTAGTAAGGTTCGTATTTTGTAGAGTAAGCCCTTATGCCATACCCTATCAAACGCCTGTTGTATGTCCAAGAACACAGATGAACAGTACTCCTTGCGTTCCATAGACTGGCGAATAGTGTCGCAAACTCGATGCACTTGTTCTATAGTGGAGTGGTATTTGCGGAAGCCAAACTGGTGATCTGGTATAATTTTGAGATCCTCCAAAACTGGTGTGAGCTGTGCAAGTATTATTTTTTCACAAATTTTTGATATAATTGGTAACAAGCTGATTGGGCGATATGAAGATGCTAAGCTAGCCGGTTTGCCAGGTTTGTAAATCATGATGATCTGGGACACCTTCCAGTGATCAGGAAAGTAGGAGACTCTAAAAATAGCGTTTATGAGGATGGCAATAAAGACTATAGCTTTTTTTGGGAGTTCCTTTAACACCACCGGAGTTATTAAATCATAGCCAGGCGCTGATTTGTTTTTTAATTTGGTGATCACTTCTCTTACTTCTCCTGGTGTAGTGGG
This sequence comes from Heliconius sara, assembly GCA_917862395.2. Taxonomy (NCBI): domain Eukaryota; kingdom Metazoa; phylum Arthropoda; class Insecta; order Lepidoptera; family Nymphalidae; genus Heliconius; species Heliconius sara. Next base: position 20,149 of record CAKJTV020000122.1, on the reverse strand, counting down.
CTTTATCGTTGAATCAGAAATTAAGTCTTGGCCCAGAGCTCTGTCGATCGATCCATCGTCACATTCAACATCGGCATCGTTGGGTGAAAAAATTGTATGAAGGTGGAGGGCGAAAGTCTCTGTTTTATCCTTATTTGATCGGGCCCAGTCATCGTTCATTGTTTTAATGGGGGGCTTAGGTCTCTGCGGTTGGTCGAGGTGCTTGGTAGCTTTCCACAATGAGTAGTCAGAAGCCTTATGGGCACTCAAGGACTCCACGTATTGTTCAAATTGTTCCTCTTGAAAGGCTTTAATTGCTTTCTTAAGGTCAAAACAGGCTCGATTAAATGCAGTTTTATCGGAAGGGTATCTGCTTGTGTGCCAGACTCGGCGCAGCCGTCTTTTTTCCCGAATTTGAGACTTCAAGGCAGCATTAATGGCGTTTCTATTGGGCTTTACACTATGTAAATTCGGAGAACATCTCCAAGCTGCTTCCTGTATAAGACACGAAAGATATTTAGTTGCCCTTTCCACATCATCAGGAGTTTTCAGTGGGATTTTCAAGTCAATATTTTCATTAATGATTTCCCTAAAGGATTCCCAGTCAGTTCTCTTGTTATGGAGATAGGGTTCATCAATTTCCTTTAATATAATTGTTGTTGAGATTGTCATTAGAACTGGAGTGTGATCTGATGTACTGTCCAAGCATGAACTTATGTCAATGTAGTTGGTAGAGATTCCCTTAACTATAAAGAAATCCAGGAGATCGGGGATTTTATTACGATCTGTTGGCCAGTATGTGGGTTCGCCTGTTGAAATTGTAGACAAGTTCAGGTTATCAATACTCTTCTTCAGTTCTCTACCTCTTGTGGTTATTAATCTAGAGCCCCAATGCGTGTGCTTTGCGTTCCAATCACCACCCGATACGAATCTATTTCCCAGGTCGCGAAGGTACAGAGAGAACTGGCTCTCGGAAATTTTGTGCCTCGGGGGACAGTACACTGCCGAGATAGTTATATTTCCCATCTTATCTTCCACCGTAATTGTCGTAGCCTGTAGATATTCCGATCTAAAGTTCGTTTCTTTGTGATGTTTTATGGATTCTTTGATGACAATTGCGGTTCCTCCATGAGCAGTGCCATCAGGATTATTGGTGGAGTATATTTTATAACCTGGGATGTTGATTTGACTTCTTTCGGTGAAATGTGTCTCAGATATAAGGATAATGTCCAATTTGTGCAAATTTATTAGCAACTCAAGCTCGTGCTTATTGGGTGGTAAACCATTTATGTTCCAAGTTGCCAAGCGAAATATGTTTATGAACGTGACAATCTATCGACTAGTTTTACTATAAGGCTCATCATAGAGCTTATTTGTTGTAGGAGGGCTTCAATTTTCTCAGACTGTTTGATTAGCAGATCTTCGACCAGGTTGGAAGTCGATTGTTGAGAGTTGGGTCCCTTAACGGCTCCAGCGTATGTAGGGATGGAGGTGGCGTTCGATTGTTGGTAGTTTTCGTTACATACTGTGGTTGGATTGTTTATAGTTTTTATATTTCTCACCTGTTCTTCTTTCATTGTAAAAGACTTAGGCTGGGGGATTTTTGGTTGTTTGGGTCTCTTGTTGAATTTTCTATCGTAAATTTCTTTGTGTACCTGGCATCCCTTGTAGTTGGCTGGGTGGTTTCCAAAGCAAAGAGCACATTTTGCAGGGGTGTTCCGGTCTTTCTTTAAACATTCGCTTGTCTTATGAGATTCGGCACATTTCACACATCTGAAGGGCTTGGTGCAGTTGTTTTTGGTATGCCCGTACTGCTGACATCTATTGCACTGAGGGATTGTCTTGCGTTTCTTCGGATCCTCCATTTTTACGGCTGTATTATATATGTATTTTATGTCTTTGACTTTTTTGTTGTTTATATTAGGTTCAAGGTTAATAAAGAAGGTGGAGGTTGGCTTCTTTTCTGGACCCGAACGGGCGTTGATAATCTCTCCTACTACTTTATTACCAGTAGACTCTATTTCTTTTATAATCTCAGCATGCGGTGTAGTATGATGTAGATTACGGATGACAATTCTACAACACCTGTCTTCTTTTCGTGTGAATGTGTGCCCAATGAGCCCTTTTTCTCTCACTAGACTCATGAGCTTTTTGTAGGACTCTGGTGAGTTACAATTTACTCTAAGTTGGGTTTTTGTAACGATTTTAAAGCTGAAATCAGATGGATCCAAAACAGTCTCTAGTGTTTCTTTAAGTTTAGTCACATCTTCTATACCATATAGAATAAGTGGTGGAGGTTTAGTTCCAGTTTTAAAACGATTAAAGCTTTCTGGGGCATCAACGGGAAGTATATCATAACTGTTTAAGTGTTGTAGTGTTAATGGAATTGAAATTAATGTAGAAACAGAAATGATGAGTAGAAATCAATGCGTGGGGGAAGGAGAAGAAGAAGAGAATCATAATGATTTTTCAATTGAAAATGAATATTTAAGACCTAGTAAGAGGAATAGAGAAAATGATACTGAAGAGTGGACAACAGTGGAGAGAAGAAGTAAAAGATTGACGCTGACGTCTGAGAGATATATAGGATCAGAGGAGAGCATAGAAGTTTGTATTATGGGCAAAGATCAAGTGCCGAAGCAATTTAAACTAGCAAAACTTTTAAAAGCCGAAAATATACAGAACGTAGTGCGAGTAAAATATTTAAACTCATACAAAGTTTTGATTTGCTTAGAGAAGGAGGAAAGTGCTAATGAATTATTAAACTCAAGATACTTTAATGACAATGGATATAAGCTATATAAAACTATGGAGACTAATTACACATATGGGGTTATAAAAGATATTGATTTGGATTTAACGGACGAGGAAATTTTAGGAAGTTTATATTGTTCTGTAAAGATTATGGGAGTTAAACGGCTTATGCGTAGAAATAATTTTAATGGAAAATGGGAGACAAGTGAGGCTATGAGGATTTGTTTTGAGGGGTCGTCATTACCGTCTCAGATTAAGATTTTCGATACAACAGTGAGAGTATCACCATTCATTTTTCCTGTAACACAATGCTCACGCTGTTGGAGATTCGGACATTCTGCTAAAATATGTCCATCCAATAAAATAATTTGCCCAAAATGTGGTAATGATCATCAAAACTGTGAAATTTCATCTTTTATATGTAATAATTGCGGGGGAAACCACATGGCAATGGCTAAGAGTTGTCCAATGTATGTAAAAGAAAAGAGAATTCGTGAGCTAATGGCGGAATTTAATTGCACTTATAAAAAAGCATTGACTATATATGTTCCTCCTAGCCCTCCCACGATGCCAATTATTACGGAAAAATCGTTTCCCTTAGTTAACAATAGCAACCACATAGACATTTCTTTAGAAGATGAAGTGGATGCCGGTGCAAGTGAGAAAAGGTCTTCTTTGTCGAAATCCTATGCGGAGGTTTCTAAGAAAAGGAGTATGAGCAACAAGAAAGGAAGACAGGCGAGTAGTAGGACTAAAAAAGTGAAGACTGATGTAGGACGAGAGCGAGCAGATGGTATAGAAGAACAGAATTCGGAAAATATAGATTTAGTTAGTGATCAGGATAGCAGGGATGATGAGGAAGAAATAATTAGCAAGGGAAAAAAAGATGACAAGACAAAACACAGTACATGGACTGCAATATTTCCGTTATTTTTTGCCGTGTGATCCCGGCCTAGAATAGGATCATCCTGGTACTGGTGGTGTCGTAAGAGGCGACTAAAGTACGTGTGGTAGAGTCACGTCGCCAGCAATGGCAACACGCATAGGCAGACTCGACCGGATCATTACCACCCCTGGCATTTAAAACCGGCGTGAAGTAGTGGCTTTATGCCACTGCCCCGGCGCCCAACCCATCTTAAAGGCCGGCAACGCACCTGTAGCTCCTCTGGGGTTGCACGGGGCCGTGGGCGGCGGTAATCACTTACTATCAGGTGACCCGCACGCTCGTTTGCCGTGTCTCTTCCATAAAAAAAAAAAAAAAAGCTAAGGGAAAAAATATTGGATAACACTTTATCTTGTGAGGAGAAGCTCAATATTTGTATAAGCATATTTTTTAAATCTGTGTTGTCAAATGTAGTAGAGTTCATTACGAGTTGGCCATGTGTTAAGCTATTTACTCAGCATGGATAAAAACAATAGCAAGAGTCATACTGTAAATATCCTCCAATGGAATGCACAGAGCCTTCGTCCTAAACTGACAGAATTTGAATTACTATTAAATCAAGAAAAAAATCATATTGCCATAGTAAGCGAAACTTGGTTTGCTCCTAACAGTTACCTGCGAATAAGTGGCTATCAAATTTACCGTTTGGATCGTAGTGATGGCTATGGTGGAGTAGCAGTGATAATTCACTGGTCAATTAAAGCTCAACAACAGCAGCTTAGAGTAAATAATGCAGGTTTAGAATTGTTACATGTTAAATTATTTAACTGTGGAAATGTTGAGAATATTGTATCTGTATATTGTCCTCCTAATGCTAGCTCTTCTTTTCAAGATTGGTACGAGATATTCGCAAAATTTCCAAATAAAACTTTAATTGCAGGGGATTTTAATGGTCATCACAGTAGCTGGTCGTGTAAAAATAATACGAGGGGAACTCAAATTTTTGATGGTCTTTTTGAATCTAATTTTATAATCCTTAATGATGGTAGTAACACACGTATTAAAATAGCTAACGGCTTAAGCCAGAAATCTAGTCCGGATGTATCAATGGCATCAGAGGATATTGTGATGAAATTTGACTGGAATATTATGAATGAGAACCTAGGTAGTGACCATTTAATGATTAAAATGAAAATGGAATTGATATTAACACCATTTGCAACTAAATATAAAAGGAATTTTAAAGAAGCTGATTGGTTAAAATATAAAGAAAATATTGATCTACAATTTCGAAACTTTGTCTGGCCACTAGACAATCAAGAAGCGTATGACAGTTTTGTAAATATTATTAATTTAGCGGCGGACAAGGTTATCCCGAGTACAAAAAATTTTGAATATCCTCTTGATCCTTCTAAATTTGTCCCTAAGTGCTACTGGTCAGTAGGTTTATCACACTTGGTAGGTAAAAGACGCTTAGCTTTAGCAAAATTTAGGAAGAATCCCACGCCGAACAATTTAGAAAGTTTAATGAATAAATTGGGTGACGCTCAACGGGAGACAAGGCATAGTAAGTTCAAATCATGGGAGAGATTTTGCAATGGTATTGATTATGAAACATCTTATATAGGTATGTGGTCTCGTATGAAATGGCTAAAGGGATATAGAACCACCAAGTGTGTTGTAAGTCGTAATATTTCCGAGCCTATGCTATGTGGCTCAGCCCCAGATTCTGTTATGATTAGCCCTCCCGTATTTAGTTCCACAAACAAACAGTTGGATAATTTGGTGTCGGTGCAGGAACTGAACAATTGTATAAAGAAATCTGATACCGCCCCGGGAATCGATGGTGTAACTTATTCTATGATAAGCAATCTTTCAGAATCAGGTAAGCGTTCACTGGTCGAATTGTACAACCGGTTTCTTTTGCATAATTTTGTTCCTGTACAGTGGAGGAGTATTAAAATAGTTCCAATACCGAAACCGGGGAGGGATCTGACTTCTTGCAATGGATACAGACCTATTGCACTACTGTCATGTATATGTAAAATTTTCCACACAATTATTGCTCGTAGACTAGAATGGTTGTTTGAGAAGAATGAGTATTTTGCTAAGGAAACCGTAGGATTTAGAAGGTCACGATCGTGTTATGATAATTTGGTTAGATTAATATCTCGTATACAAAGTGGCTGTACAGTGGGAAACCCTACAGTAGGATGTTTTGTTGACATAGACAACGCTTATAATAATATTGATGTACATAGTCTGTTGATTGTATTAGATAAATCTGACGTAGGATCATCTTTGTGTAAGTATCTGTGGCAATTTCTACATAATAGAGTGTTGTTTGTAGAAATTGAGGGCAATAAAAAGTTATCGCGTATCACAGGGATGGGCTCGGCGCAAGGGGATCCCCTATCCCCTTTGCTGTTTAATGTTGCAACACATAAAATTTGTAAATATATTAAAAATGTATATATATCTCAGTATGCGGATGATTTCGTAATGTATAGTTCGAATAAAAATATTAATATAGCTTACAATAACGTTCAAGTAGCCCTGGAAGCTTTTAGTAATTTAGTCGATGAACTTGGTTTAAAAATATCAACAAATAAAAGTAAAATAGGTATATTTTATAGGCGTAAGCCTCGTGATGATTTTGTGGGTACTAATAATTATTCTATACAACATGTTAATTCCATAAAGTATTTGGGTATGTGGTTAGACAGCAGTTTAAGATGGGTTAAGCATATAATAGAATTAAAAGATAAAGTTTTAAAATTTTTAAATATATTTAAAATATTAGCTGGAAGTAAATGGGGTGTTCATCCTAAGCATTTGAGATTATTATATATTTTTTTTTTTTTTTTTTTATGGAAAAGGACAAGGCAAACGAGCGTTCGGGTCACCTGATGGTAAGTGATTACCGCCGCCCACGGCCCCGTGCAACACCAGAGGAGCTACAGGTGCGTTGCCGGCCTTTAAGGTGGAGATAGACGCGCTTTTTGAAGATACCCATGTCGCATCGACCTGGAAACACTGCCGCGGGTAGGCCATTCCACAGTTCCGTGGCACGTGGAAGGAAGTTCCTACGAAACCGCACAGTAGTAGATTGCCACGTATCCAGGTGGTGTGGATGGTATTTTAACTTGTGACGTACTGTGCGGTTAGAAAATTCGGCGGCAGGTAACAGGTCAAACAGTTCTTCAGAACACTCCCCATGATAAATGCGGTAGAGAACGCACAACGAGGAGACGTCTCTACGCAAAGCCAAGGTGTCAAGCCTTTCACAGATCATTGGGTCCCCAATGATTCGAATGGATCTCCGTTGTATGCGATCAAATGGTTCAAGCTGATACTGGGGTGCACCGGCCCAGAGATGAGAACAGTACTCCATATGAGGCCGAACCTGGGCCCTATATAGGGCCAATCGGTGTTTTGGCGTGAAGTACCGTCTCGCTCTGTTGATGACCCCCAGTTTCTTCGAGGCCAACTTGGCCTTGCTTTCCAGATGATCGCGATACTGGCAGTCACTCGAAACATTAAGGCCCAATATACTGATACTGGGCGCGGCTGTAAGGGGAGTGTTTTGAAAGACTGGTGATGCGATAAATGGGATTTTTTTTTGTGGTTAACGCGCAAACTTGTGTCTTCAGGGGGTTAAACTGAACTAAGTTCTTTTCACCCCATGAGGAAACATTGTCGAGGGACGCCTCAACAGAAGACACAAGTTTATTTCGGCACTGTTCAGCGTTTTCCCGAGAAAGACTTGCTCGGCCGGAATAAACAGCGTCCACCGTGCTGTCATCTGCATAGCAATGAATGCTAGAATTCTCTAACATGTCATTGATATGCAGAAGAAACAGCGTAGGGGACAGCACGCAGCCTTGGGGAACGCCAGCGTTCACGGGCATATGTTTCGAGCAAAAACCGTCGACAGCGACCCTGATGCTGCGCCCAGTGAGAAAGCTGGCGATCCACTTGCATAAATTCTCGGGAAGCCCATAGGATGGAAGTTTAGCCAGGAGCGCCCTATGCCACACTCGATCAAAGGCCTTCGCCATGTCCAAACCAACTGCCAGGCCCTCCCCCTTGCTCTCAATAGCCGCAGCCCAACGGTGGGTTAGGTAAACTAGAAGATCACCGGTTGAGCGACCATGGCGGAAACCATATTGTCGGTCATTAATCAATCGGTGATCCTCTAGATAGACCAAGAGCTGGCTATTAATAATGCTCTCCATGACTTTTGAGAGCAAGGAGGTGATAGCAATAGGCCTGTAGTTGGATGGATCGGACCCATCGCCTTTCTTTGGGATCGGGTGGATAAGAGCGCTCTTCCATGAGTCTGGGACTACGCCGACTGAGTAGGAGTGCCGAAACAAACGCGTTAGCACCGGTGTCAGCTCAGGAGCACAAGAACGGAGCACTAAGGGAGAGATGCCATCTGGCCCGCTCGACTTGTGGATGTCCAAAGAGAACAGAGCTCGCCTAACAGCTGTTTGGTTAAACTTAACCTCAGGCATTGAGCTCTGGCACCGCGGGATGGTCGGCGGCGTCGTTCCTTGGTCATCCAAAGTCGAGTTTGAGGCAAAGAGAGCGCCCAGGAGATCGGCTTTCTCTTTTGCCGTATGGACCAAGATGTCATTTCCCGTGCGTAATGGCGGAAGCGAAGGCTGGCTAAAGTTGCCAAGAGCCGCCTTTGAGAGCGCCCAGAACTGATGAGTTCCGGACGGGAAGCTCTCAAGCTTCTCGCCAATTTTGGCGATATGCTCGGACCTTGCTCTGGCTATTTGCCGCTTAAAGAACCTAGAGGCTCGATTATACTTTCTTTTTGAGGTTTTCACCTCCGGATCCTTAGTAACCAGTGCCTCAGCCCAGATTTGATATGCCTCGCGCTTGCTAGAGGCAGCAAGCTTACAAGACGTATCAAACCAAGGCTGTGACTTGCCACCGATTGGCACCACAGTGCTAGGAATATAAAGTTCCATGCCCTGTAGAACCACGTCGACAACAGCAGCGGCACAGGTACTAGGATCATCAGAAGAGAAGCAAACCGGCCCCCAGGGATAAGATGAGTAAAAAGTACGCATCCCATCCCAATCTGCTGACTTGTAGTGCCAGACGCGACGAGTTGCGGGTGATCTGCAGCTGCTGCGCTTAATGGGCACGACACTCCGTACCAGGCAGTGGTCAGAAGACCCCAAAGGGGCATCGACGACAACCTGGTACTGTTCCGGATGTGAAGTCAGCAGAAGGTCCAATAAAGAGGCATTGTGATTGTCCACGTCCGGGAGTCGCGTAGGCGAATCAACCAATTGGGACAATCCGTTCGCCGTAGCAAGGTCAAATGCAGCCCTCCCCGCGTGGTCGGTGGTGCGTGATCTAAGCCAACTGGCATTGTGCGCATTAAAATCGCCAAGTATCACGACCTCAGCGGAGGGGATCTGTGAGAGCATATCGTCGATAGCCGATTGAATGTGCTCCATGAGCCGATCCGTTTCTGCATTACCACTGTGGGACCTGTAAAGGCATGCGTAGACTCGGGCACGATCGTCCGAGTCAACACGGAGCCAGATGGTAGACAGGTCCCGACCTTCAAAATGGGTAAGACGACGGAAACTTAGGTCCTCCCTTACGAACACAGCGACCCCGGCATGAGGCATAAAGTTGTGTTCTATTTTGTAGCCGGGGTATTGGAGATAGGTTGTGTCGCTCGGTCGGGCAATTTGAGTCTCCGTCAGGAATAACAAGGCCGGCCGTGCCGTCTCGAGATGGTGGTGGACGGCATTCAGGTTGGAATGTAGACCCCTGATATTGCAAAAGTCCACGTTGAGCGTGGAAGGGGTTGCTGTGGAGCGTACGTCTCGTTTGCCTTGTCTATAGCGCGGAACTGTGCCCTCCCCAGAATTCGAAGGGCAGCCTGAGTTTGAAGACTCAGGGAGGGATTCTCCAGCACCGGAGGAGCTGGTACCCTCCTGGGGTAGTTTGTCTTTAAGTGCCGCTATCATATTCCAGGGAGGGGTGGGGGTGGGCACCGGAGCCCGGCATTACCTGATGCGAAACGCAGTGGCATAAATCCACTTCTTAACGCCGGTTTTAAATGCCGGGGGTGGTAATGATCCGGTCGAGTCTGCCCATGCGTGTTGCCATTGCTGGCGACGTGACTCTACCACACGTACTTTAGTCGCCTCTTACGACACCACCAGTACCAGGATGGTCCTATTCTAAGCCGGGATCACACAGCAAAAGATATATATCTTTGATTCGTAGTAGATTGGATTATGGGAGTTTTTTTTATGCTAATAGTTCAAAGAGTAATTTAGATAAATTAGATAAAATACAAAATCAATGTATGCGAATTATTGGGGGTTTTATTAAAACTACACCAATACATGCGATGGAGAGTGAACTGTGTCTTCAACCATTACAGATACGTAGGAAATATTTGGCAGGTAAATTTTGGTTGAAATGTAAATCTTTTTTTAATAATGTATCTTTAAATGTAATAAGAAATCTTAATAATCTTATAGTTCGTGTGATAGTCTATATTGGAGAAAAAAGAAATTGCCTTTGCTCATTTCTGTTCATAGATCTTTACGACATCATTCCATTGCCGCAGAAAAGAAATCGCCTATGTTTTCTTTGCCTGTTTGGATAAGTTCATTAGATATTACTAAGAATATTTCAACGTCCATTGAAGGGGTTTCCGGAAACAAGTTGTCATGGAATTAATTTGAATTATATAATCAATGCAACAAATTTTTAGATATCAAATATGCTTCATTTGATAAATTGTACACTGATGGTTCTAAAAATGAATTTGGAGGAGGGGCAGCTGTTTTTGATCCTCAGAGAAATATAACTTTAAAATTCAAAAGTCATTTAAACATTTCTATAATGCATATTGAATTAATTGCCATTTATCAATCACTTCTATATATTTTATCGGGCAACAAAAAAAAATATGTTATATTATCTGATTCAAAAAGTGCGCTTAAACATTTGGCTCGGCTTACCTCGTTAAGTCGAGGCTATCCGATAGCCTATGATATATTAGAATGTATATGTAGAATTGAAGCTGAAAGTAAAAATATTATAATTCAGTGGATTCCCTCGCATATTGGAATCACGGGTAATGAGGCAGTCGACAAAGCTGCAAAGGAGGCTATACATGAAGGTGTTCCTTTTGCTTGTGTCCCGGTATATAGTGAAATATTGAGTGAAGTTAAGTAATTGTGTAGACAAGACTAGCAAGAGTATTTTGATGAACGATCTAGATATAAAGGCATTTGGTATAATACAGTGATAAGCGGTCTTCCTCTTTACCCGTGGTTCTATGCATCCAAAATGAATAGGGAATACATAGTGTCACTACTTAGGCTTCGTACAGGACATATTTTATGTAATAAATTTAAATTCTTAATGGGTGTTTCTAACACAGAACAGTGTGCTCTTTGTAACAAGATTGATGACGTATACCATTTGCTGATGGAGTGTGTGCGGAGTGAACTGTTAAGGCCACATGGGCTTAGATCTTATAACGTAGGGGCTTGTAACAGTATATTGGCAGACCCTCTGTCTACTGATGCATTACAGTTAGCAAAAATTAATAGATAAGATTTTGTGTGATTTTAAATTGTAAGTTAATATGTATAATGTTTTTACGGGAGTGGCATAGTCAATGTTTGACAAAACTCCCAGGAATAAAAATTTAAGATTAAAAAAAAAAAAAAAAAGATTTTGTATTATTGGTTGTTTAATGAAGCACTCAAAATTAAATTGTGTGTGAAATTATGTTGTGTACCTACCTTCTAAAGAAAAGAAGTGTGCAGGTTGTTATGGATCACAATTACTTCTGTGATTGCCTTTGATTGTTAAGGCAGATGTTGGAAAAGTGGATCTTTATGCATATTAACCAATACTTATATTAGCCAATAGTCACAGTGGGCCAATAACTGACTTAGTGGAAAGTCAAATTGTCTCAAGTAGACCACAGCACATGTGGGTTAAGTAGTTTACTTGACAGAACTGGGCAACTGCCCAATAATAGACTTAGTAGGAAGTCAAATCATAAGAATTGTATTCTTAGTCTCTATACAACACCTGTAATTCTATTTCTCAACAAAACTGCAGTGTATGTAGGTTGAGTAGTCCACCTGAATGTGCTTTACCTCAGGAAAGCAGGTTCTGGATAAATCAGATGTGATAGATGGCATGCAGATTAATAGAAAAGTTCAATATTTATATAACATATCTGGAAGTTGGCAGATCGTCTGATCATCACTCTGACGGTGGTAGAGCTATCGAGAGATACAAAGCTGACCACCATTTACATGCCGTAATGGCATCTGTTGCTCCAGGCTCCGGGGGCCTTATTTAATATGGAGCGTCCTAGACGTGGATTTTTCTCTGTCCAAATGGTCGGCCGCTGTGCGACTAAACGTCACAAAGGACTTACAGCTTATATTTCAAAAAAATGGGTGAGATGCAAGAGACTGAGATGCACTATTCAAGGAAGACATGTCCAAATAACATCTGTTGCTCCAGGCTCCGGAGGCCTTATTTAATATGGAGCGTCCTAGAGGTGGATTTTTCTCTGTACAAATGGTCGGCCAGTGTGCGACTAAACGTCACTAAGGACTTACAGCTTAAGCTTTATTTCCAAAATGGACATGAGACACCAAAGACTGACATACAATTTTCAAGGAGGACATGCTTGAATAACATCTGTTGTTCCAGATCTAAGAGGATATGATATTTATACACATAATTATTTATTTTCAATAACTTTAATAACAATAAGTTCATGACAAGAGCATTATATCAACTTACCCGACTTTAATATTACTTTTATTATAAAAGTGACACAAGTTGTGGGTATCTTAATAATTCGTAGCTAATTATCAAAACCAAAAACATAACAGAGGACAAACTTTGTACTATAGATACTTAGTCACGGATCACTAGGGCACTATATAAGGGACTTACATATTGAGAACCTAGCTGTAGGCTAGTGCATTAAAATAGAAAGACCATGAAACAAGTTCCTTAAAGATTAGAAAAATCAGAAAGATACAATAAAACAAAAACTGAAGGTGAGTCGATCAAGATACACTTTTGGTTGTAATGGTATTATTTGAACAGAAATTGAAATAATAAATAAATATTAGGAATTGAAAGAAATACCATATTTGATTGTTATTAAAACAGAAATTGGAAAAGAAACCAGACTTGATATAGACAAGTAAAACTGAATGTATATGTATTATAACATGATGGCAAGGTGCTAATGTGTCAGGCTGAACATGACAGTGGTTACTATACATTGTAATTATAATTTTCTGGAACCAAAGCAAAAGGAAATTGTGCTACAACATAATATTATTTTGTTGTACTCTCACATTGTGATGTATCAGAACATCTAATATATCAGTCAGTAATCATTTTATTTTTAGGTTCAAATGTTTGAAGGACCAATCAGTTTTGAATTTTATGTGGGCATTTTTATATCAAAATTGAATTTTATTAATCCAACCACATTCAACCACTTAAATGGTCTTAATTTTGAAAGAGACATTTTTCTCTTGTCAGCAAGAAAGCAGCAGCAGCATTTGATAATAATAATGATTAAATAAATTTATTTATTAAATGATGGGCTACAGAGTCAAAGAGACAACTACTTTGACAATAAAAGAAGATTTTTAAGAGATGTAATAATGATATATTTCAGGTATACTGGAGGAACTAAAAGTTTCACATAAGTAAACAGTAAGAAACTTATTGAAAGAATAAAAAATTTCAGATAAGTTAATAATTTCAAAAGAGGTTTTTTGTGAAATAATTTTTCTAATATATAATGATTATGTTTAATAATAATAGATATTTTAGATTTAGATGTAATGATTTTGTTTAATAATAATAGATTTAATAATAGATATTATTAAATTGATACAGTATGGTTTATTATATAAACATCCTAAAATAATTGAGAGGATATTTTAATATTATTATACAATACTTTGTTGTAACTTAGAGACGAGCTTATACCATTAAATAAAGGTTTTATGATGAAATAATTAAAAAAAAATCACCAGTAAAATTTTATTAAACAGGATGGTGAGAAATGTCTTATTAGGGTGAACAGTGTTAGTGGGTTATTTGAAACATTTTAATGTTTTATAGGTAAATTAAAAATTCACTTTTAACATATGTATATAATTTTAATTGTCTTGAAGATCACATAGCGTCTGCATCCGTTGTCTGCATACATTCTCTTTCACCAGCAGTAAACAAACAGGTCTTCAATCAACGCTGTGTGTTTCGAAGTAACATAATGTGTATGAAGAAACACACAGCGTTGCAGCAAGGTTCTTGCTGGTGAGTTATGAAGACTTCTATGAGTGATAGATGACAGCACGTCGCCACAGAGAATAGATGACGTACGTCACTGCAGAAGTGAAAGAGGAAAGTATATCGAAGACTATTTGGTAAGTTAAACCATTTATATATGAAAATAGGCGAAATTAGGAGACTACTTCTTCAATCAACGCTGTGTGTTTCTTCATACACATAAGTGAAAAGTGAAAAGTTACGAGTGTTAGGTAAATTAAAAGGATCTTATGAGATTCAAATAGAACTCTAGGTAAGAATATTCCCTTTGACAAGTTGTTTCTAGTTGGAATTATTTCAGTTGACGTCCCGAGATCCCATCTACACAACGCACCGTAAGCAACAGTAGTATAAGGCAAGTTGTGGAAGCATTGAACCAATCTGCCATTATAGCAAAGTGGATAAAGTTTCCACTAACACAACAAGACTTCACATGACTAATATCATATGGTTGACAAGTAGGGTTGAAACATATGTGAGTGAGCTTCATTTAAGAAATGAACGAGTGCGGTTATTAGGTGAGTTTTACTTATTCATATAATTCATATTCCTTAACTAGCGGCCCGCTCGCGGCTTCGCCCGCTTAAACCACAGAATTATTTGCTTAATACACTAAAATTATGTTCGTGTTTTAATATACCTATAATGTATGTTTGCAAAGCAGTCGCATTTTCGTACCACCCATAAGAGAGATGCAACTGTCAATATATTAATTTCTTTAAACTTTTGCCTTAAGGAGTCTTTAGGACCTAAGTTATAGTTATAGATATACAGTTATAGTAATATCGCTACTTACAATAAAATCCTAACTCATCGGTGTCTGTACGTGGAAGATATATTAGAAAAATTATTATTACGGACATTTAACAATGTAATAGAACTTGGTCAGTTTGTCTGTTTATCTGTGCGTTCAGGATAATCTCAGAAAGGGCTTAACCGATTTAAGTAACTTAACCTAACTTTGTGCCCCTGCGCCGCGATGACCTTTAATATTAATACAGAATGGAAGCGTCAGCGCTCCTTTTACGGGGGCAATATATAGGATAAAATATTTTAAGCCCATACCTAAAGAAATTAATCAAGATACCTCAACAGTTTAGACGTAGACTTTTTTTTCATTTCACGATCGATATTTATCCATACCTGTATTTCGTGTGACGCAGTTACGCATAGATACCAATAACGTTAACACATAATAAAATAAAATAATAAAATAAAATAAAAAAGCCTTTTATTTCTTCCAGAAAGTTTACAAAAATATAGTTACAATTATAGAAGTATTTTTAATATAATAGATTTTTAAGCATATTAAACTAGAAGTTATAGATTATGTAAGTATTAATGTGCTATATTGTGACTATTCTGTAAGAACCCCCCTGAGGGTAAAGGCCTCCTCCAAATTGAGCCAGTTTTCTCTAGATTGCGCTGTTTGCATCCAGTTTGGTCCTGCCGTGCGCTTTACATCGTCCTCCCATCTTTTGCAAGGCCTCCCTTTCTTTCTTTTGCCCACTGGCCCCCTCCATTCGGTCACCCTTTTTGTCCATCTTTGATCTTGCAGGCGTGATATATGCCCGGCCCATTTCCATTTAAGTGTAAGAGCCTGTGTTAAACCGTCTGTTGCTTTTGTGGTGTTGCGTATTTCTTTATGTCTTATTTTATCTTTTAATTTTATGTTTAACATACTCCGCTCCATTCCGCGTTGGCACGTTATAATTTTATTCGTGACATTTTTATTGAACTTCCATGTCTGACAAGCATAGGTGAGACATGGTATAAGGCAAGAATTCATGACCTTAGTCTTTAATTTGATTGGCATATTGCTTTTGAAAATTTCCTTAAGGCTCCAGTACTTATTCCATGTTAGCTGGGCTCTGCGCTCAATCTCCTGATAGTTGTTTAGTTTGTCGAAACTTATTTGTTTACCTAGGTAAATGTATTTATCTGTATATTGGAGAGGCTCGTTGTCAACGTATAATTGTACTTTGGTGCTGTTGGTCATTACCATAGTTTTAGCGAGGTTAATTGTTAGCCCTGCGAGCCTGCTAGCTTTATTTAGTGACTCTATCATACGTTGTAATTCCTTTCCTTTCTCTGATATAAGCACCAAGTCGTCGGCAAAACGTAGATGGCTTAAATATTTAGTGTTTACTTTTATACCGCATTCATTCCAGTCAAGCTTGCTTATTATCGACTCTAGTGTGGCTATAAATAGTATAGGTGACAGTGGGTCCCCCTGCCTTACACCTCTCTTCACAGGGAACCAGGAGCCGGCTGTTTCTAGTTTAACTCTGCTTTTACTCTTCTTGTATATACTTTTAATTACTCTTATATATTCAGTTTCCACGTTCTGTGTTGTTAGAGTTTCCCAGATAAAACTGTGTGACACCGAATCGAATGCTTTTCTGTAATCGATATATGCCAAGTACAGGGGTCTGTTTCTCTCTTGGTATTTTTCGATAAGAAGTTCTACTGTGTGTATGTGGTCGATAGTAGAGAAGCCTCTTCTAAATCCTGCCTGTTCGACGGGTTGTTTTATTTCTAAAGTAGAGCTAATTTTTTTGGTCAGGATTGTAGAAAATAGCTTATATAAGCTCGGCAGCAGACTTATAGGTCTATAGTTCTCGATATCATTTGGGTCTCCTTTTTTATATAACAATATTATATTCGATTCAGACCATTCAGTGGGTGTTTCTCCAGAGTTGAGAATAGAATTAAATAAACGAGTTAAGGGTGAGACTAGTATTGGGTTAGCTATCTTTAGAATTTCGTTTGTTATGCTGTCTGAGCCTGGGCTTTTGTCTAATTTCAGTCTGTTCAATGCTTCAATAACGTCACTTTCTTTAAATTGAAGTCTTGTTGGTGTGTTAGTATTGATGCTGTTATTTAGCTTCTCGTGGCTGGTGTCTTCTGGCTCTTTTGTACTGTAGAGATCTCTGTAAAACTCTGTGGCTATACTGATAATGTCGCTACGGTTATTTTTGGTTATTTCCCCTCGCTTTAGCTCTTTGATCCAAGTTTTATTTGGTTTCAGCTCTTTGTATGCCTTTTTTGTACTTCCAGTTTGGCCTAGATGTTTTTCAATAGTTTTATATCTGTAAGTGGCGTAGTCCTTTTTTAAGTATTTGTTTACAAGTTTGTAAAGTGCTGAGATTTCGTTTCTCGTTGCTCTTGTTTTATTGGAACTTTTTTGAAGATGTTGTCTTCTTTTAAAAAGTTTTAATGTGCGCTCTGAAAATATTTTGTGGCGTTTCCTTTTGCTTTGTGCTACCCTGGCGCTTTTAAGGCTTGAAGAGATGGCTCTAAGTAAGTTGTCGTAATAGTTCTGGACTGGGATATTGAGCTCAGCAAACGTTTGATCTTTCGATATATAGGAGTGTAGATATTCTTTGAACTTCGTGATTTCTTCCTCGCTTGTTATTTTGTTGTGTTGATAGTTATTAAATTTTGTTCTACTTTTTTTTATATATGTATTGTATGATATTGTAGCCCTTACTGGCCTGTGATCTGAAGCATAGTTAATGTTCAGTACTTCAATGTTTTTAAACAGATGAGATCGGTTTGACAGCACAAAGTCAATTTCATTTTTGTTGGCTCCATCCGGTGATCGCCAAGTCCATTTATTTTTTGGCTTTTTTTTGAAGAAAGTGTTTAGAATTGACAGTTTGTTTCCATTGGCGTAATCGATTAATCTTTGTCCTCTCTCGTTTCTGGTTCCATATCCATGTGTTTTCATGATTAAATGTTCCTCTTTTTTTGGTATTCCAATTTTAGCATTTAGGTCGCCCATTAATATGAAATCTTTATATGCCAATTCTATTGCCCTGTTTACTGTCGCGTAGAAGTTATCGATTTCCTCGTCGCTCGCCTGTGCAGTGGGGGCGTAAACTTGAATAATGGATAAGCTGGCACTTCCAAGTTTCAGGTTCAACATGGCTACTCTTTCAGAGAAACCGACGTAGCTTTCTATATTATGCTTAAGATGGTGTTTTACGATAAAACCTACGCCATGTCTTCCAGGGGTGTCGCCTGTATAGCAGAAAATGAAGTTTTCATGTTCTTACACATCATTCATACATACAATTCATTTGTTTCGAATATAACATTAAGATTGATTCATAAAATAAATTTGATATTTCCCTAACATGATTATTTCATGTAGTTTTTTACATACAAAGTTTTGATTAAGTTCTCTTGAGAAATATATCTACTATAAATTAATATAACGTACCTACATGCCAATGATTAAAACGTATTGACATCACCACGTGATCCATCTATTATAATCACAACATAAAATTTTATAAAATACAGCAACCAGCTCGCGGCTTCACCCGCTCAGACAGACCTACCTACCTACCTACCTACCTAGGTACAATAAATTTGTGAATTATTTGTTTGTTTCGGTACAGGGAATTACGTTCCTGTTGTAATAAATAATGTATGCTTGCAGTGCACTTATGATTTCTAATGTGAAAATTATTAAAACCATGACATTTTCGATTTTCATTAAACAAATTATTACTGGAGCAATTAACAAAGTAATAGAATCAGCAACAATAATATTTATAAATTTTGTCGGTTTCTTGGTTTTTCTGTTAGTCGACGCTTATCTCAGAAACGACTTAAGCGATTTAAAGAGCTAAGACGTGAGCGCGGTGCGGGAGCGGTACAATCGGCTTAATTGTTTTTATTGTAATATTCGTCATGTATGAATGGTGTAATGATTAAATAACTGACCTTTATAACTATTTATTTATATCTTCATAGAGAAATGATAGCTTTGTTGGGCACTCCTAATTTTTAAGAAAATAAATTTGATCAAAATACGTTTAATTATTTTAAGATAATAATTAAAGTAACATATAAAATCTTATATATTATGTTGTAATTATTACAACGCATGCAAGGAAAAATCATTTTATAAAGTTGTTTAATTCTATTAGAACTATTAAACTTACTAAAAATATTTAATATATTAAATATATAGATATCACATTAGTATCGATACTTTACTGGTAATAATAATTGAAAAAAAATATACACTACATCCACACATCCACACATCCACACATCCATACATCCATACCCACCTACCCACCTACCCACCTACCCACCTACCCACCTAAACCTACCCACCTAAACCTACCCAACTAAAAGGCAGGCAGGCAGGCAGGCAGGCAGCCAGGCAGGCAGGCAGGCAGGCAGGCAGGCAGGCAGGCAGGCAGGCAGCCAGGCAGGCCTGCCCGCCTGCCCGCCTGCCCGCCCGCCCGGAAAATGGAAAAAAGGAGAGGAGAAAGGACGCTACCCTGCGGAACACCAGCACTAAGACGGCATGCGGATGATCGTTGATCATTAATGCAAACAATTTGCTCTCGTTCATGTAGATAGGAGTAAAACCATTCAATAGCCTCAGAAGATACATTAATAGACTTAAGAATTGCTAAGAGGATATCAAAATCGACAGAGTTAAAAGCATTCGAAAAATCCAGTAGTGCAAGAATAGTATTTGTTGATTATCGATACCCAACCTAATGTCGTCATTAACTTTATTTAATGCCGTAACCGTGCTGTGTCCAGGATGAAATCCAGATTGGAAAGGGGATAGGATTTTATTTAAAGCTAAGAAGGATGAGAGTTGTTTTTGGACTATACGCTCTAGGACTTTTGACAAAAATGGGAGAATAGAGATAGGGCGATAGTCAGAAAAGGATAAAGGATTAGGTACCTTAGGAATAGGAATTATTATTGCTTGGCGCCAGGTATTGGGAAAAGAGTTTGAGCAAAGAGAATAGTTAAAGATGTGGCATAGGACAGGAAGTACAGGATGAGAGTTAGGAGAATCATTTTCCGACTGACTTGATCACTACCAGTAGCATCGGATTTAATGGCCAACACATGCTTCTTTACATCATCAGTAGAAATAGAGGAGAAATGAAAAGAAGAGGGGCAGGGGATATCGGGAATCGACTCAATAGTGTCGGGTTTTAATTTATTGGCTTAGTAAATTGACCTTTGCAAAGTGTTTGTTAAATTCATCGAGATTTGTTTTTTCGCTTATATTAATAGTTTTCCGTGTACGTCCAATACCCATTGCATCTAGAAATTTTCACACTTTAGCAGGGCTGTTATTTTCGATAGTGGAATGGA
>CAKJTV020000121.1:0-19696 GCA_917862395.2 Heliconius sara | reverse complement strand
TTTAATTTGTTCACTCTGGTAACGAGGCAAAGCGCAGCGTTGATTTCCGGCTCTCAACACGCAATTACTTCAGAATTCGCCGGAACGAAAGTGTCTTAATAAGTATCTTAGCACTACGTCCTCAGGTTTCCTCTACCTACTTTTATGCGGCATAAAACATATAAGCTAACAAAAGCATTACGACTAAAAAGGCAATGGTATTGGGTTCAATCTCTAAAATTGATCCAAAAGTGGAAAGTGAAAAAAGCGCAAAGCTGTTTATTTTCAAGTAAAAATAGTATACTTCATACAAAACTCGTATCATATTGTTAGTTATATCATTATGAATAGTTGAACCTAATTAGCGCTCGCAGCGGTATTTAATTAAAGGTCTTACAGAAACCCGTGTCGTCTCCCAACATATCGGCACGCCACCGCCATGTTGAGAAATTTTATTAGCTTCACGCAGCAGAATAGGTAGAGGGAACCTACTGTTAACCCGACGGAGGCCTAGCTACGATTGACCTCGTTATGTTGAGAATTTCTCAATAGAAGAAAAAAAGTAAAAAATAAAGCAATGAAATATTAAACTCTTTCACATTACCTCCAAGAACGTTGTCTCGGGAATAACTAGAGCGCCTTATAGCAATTTCGAAGTAAATTGTGTACTGTAAGACATTACTACAATGATGAAATAGAATAGGATTGAATTTTATTATTTTCTTTTGTCTTATTATTCTGTAGTCTACAGTTTTTGTAATATTATTTAAGAAAGGATTAATAAGTTTTGAACACTAATACGATCTAGTGTTCAACATCTTTTTTTATTTTTTTATTATAAGAGAAATGGTACCTACCTAACCACTGCGTTTTACCGTACTAGACTGAGGAGTTAAATATACCTTACTTAACTTTAATTCCTCTGAGTGAGAATTGAACTAATAATCAAAGCGCTTACAGTCCGACACTGTGTCTATTGCGCCAAAGTAAGAAAAACCGGTTAAGTGCGAGTCGGACTCGCACACCGAATTATAATAAATTTAAACCTACAAATGTCAAGATGAAAAATTCAATACATTAAAATATATCACCAGCGACCATAGTAAAAATAAATTTAACATTATATATGGCACCTAATTAAAAAAAAGAACGATATTGTAAATTATAGCGGAATACAATAAAATGAAAAGTGATTTAGTACAGTTAAGAGCGACTTACCGAGCAGTCGTAATGTTAAATATTACGGGTTATTCTATTTAAAGGTTATTTTAGGGCTTACGGATTCCTTTGAGCTCGCTAACGTTTATGAGAATTGCAGTACTTGGCATATAAAATATGTTTTTTTCTGTTCATTTCTTTTATCTTTCTCTACCTAATTATGTTTTGAGCAATAGACAGGTAATAGGAGAGATTTAGTTATTAATTTTAAATAGTAAATATGTATATAAGTAATGATAATTTAACTTATTTTTTAATTTCCTTGAGGGTAACTTTGAAAGTAAATAAAATATTATTTTTACAGTATACTTTTTGTTTAATTTTGTGCATATCAGTTTATATTAATATTAACAAAAAAAAACACCATCTAACGAAAAAAACATGTTCCATTCCAACTTACTACAATACAACAATAAAACAAAATAATCAAGCCAACAAATATTTCCTTTATAAATCGTCTAAGCTCGGTATATTCGCTAGTAAATACTGACGTCCAGTCCACATTTACATTTAAGTCAGCAAGGACAGGCAGACAATACTGCGGATGGCCTTAAATGGACCCATTCGAGGCAGTTGCTTTGACTGAAATTAGTCACATTTGCATGGTAAACTCGGTAGCGTCAAACGTTATCACTGAATAAAGCCTTTTATGCACTGGGATTAGGGAATTCGGGGATTTAGGCCCAATATTTAAGTTCTTTGATTAAGTTTGTCAATTCTATGATTAATTAAAAATTTATATTTAAATATATTACTTAGATATATATGTATTGATGACAATTTAAAATATTATTTCTATTTGCTGACGTGGCTTTGAGTTACGACACGAAAAAAGCGAAGTAGCGAGTTCCTACTCCTCGCTAGGAATAAAACGAAAACTAAAAAAATATTTCGAAAATAAAACAAATTAAAATATTCCTTTAAACATTTCTGATCTTTTTAATTAACTAAGAATATTCTCTTTAACGTCAAGATGTTTTAACTAACAAGCGCGCGGAGATAGCGGGAATGCGGTCAAAGGTCATTTTGAAACGCGGAAACAAACATGTAGCTTTCCTGTGATAACGACACTTGGAAATCTTATCATTGTTTATATATATTCTAAGTGAAATGTATAGAAATGAAATGTACAAAATATTATTATTTTTAATAAGAAATTGAATTTATATAGTAACATTATAAAATATTATAGTGAATATTTATAGAGGGGAAAGGAGTGTCTAAATACTAGACTCTCTGCCTACTCGAGATACAGCGTGTAAAAAATATTTATAGGTGAATTAAAGTAAGTCAGGTTGCCAGTACTGCTCAAGTCAGTGATATGATATTTGAAACATTCTAATTTCTTATTTAGCATCACATTTTATCCCTTCGTTATTATGCGTTGGTCTCAGTCATTTAACAGGTCATTTCTAATGGACTGCTTGCACTCCTGCGCCACGACTGGCTTATGAACTTTCAGAATGCAGCATAGTTACTTACGTATTTCTATTTTTTTACCATTTAAAAAAACAACACAAAAAAAACATCTTGATTTGCGTGATTATTTAAGTTCATTAAGATTTAATAGGTTAGTATTAAATTTTAATGAACTAAGAAATATAATAAACCATATAAACATACTATATATATATATATCTAATAATTTTAATATCTTGTTTCAGGTACGAATAAGTCAACAAAGATATTTTCTTTAAGTCATCTTGGTGAGTTAGACAGTGAGTTAGGCAAAGTTTGAATGATTTTTGTATAAAAATTAAAAATATATCACGTATAGTACATATTATATATAGTAACTTAACGTAAAGTACACCCGCACACCTTTCACTTAATAACTCACCAGTATGAATACACGTGCACTCTCAGATAACTTATTTTCATTTCCCGGCCTTGATACAGAAAGTGCGGCGTTAAGTTCCACCACTCAATAGGCGGCGTCCCGAATTTGAATGAAAATCTCTTCGATCTCCGTTATATTCAGGATACAGCGAAAACGTTTAAAAAAAACAGCTCAATGTTTGTAGATTTTAAATTTGTCCGTTTCAACCGGCACGCCTAAGAGCTCAACGTGAGCATGAAATATGACACTTTTATGAGACCAGCTTAGTGCTGTACGTCTAGCTGGTTGAACACTAGTGACTAGTCCCGTTGGTTACTATGGTCTTATTCAAAAGCTACGTAAGCTATGTAATGGATTTCAAAGAGTTGTGTAAAAATATAAGCTTGTTTTATTATTTTTTTCTGTACATATAAATTATAAAAGAAATAGGCTTCATATTGCATATGTTTATATTGAAATATATATTTTATGACATATCGTTTCAATACATATTAGTAGTGCAGTGCGGTAGGACAATATCTGACTGTAAATAAAATGGTTGTGGTTGTAGGTATGATCCTCACCTGGGGAAAAGTACGATTTTCTTTTGCTGGCTCTAGTAAAACAAACCACTCAACACATCATGTCTAGAATTCGAGAAAAAGGAGACAATGGAGTACCTGACACTAGGTTCCCTTTGCCTACCCCCATATGTGAGATTATTAATAGCCGGTAATTTAAATTTTGAAAAATTAATAGAGCAAAAGCGCACGACTTTACACTAGACGGTTGTCCCACTTCACTCAAGGGAATGAAAATATTTAATACTCTCATTCCTCGCTTTGGTAATGTTCCGCCACTCAACAAGCATAGCCTCGAGAATTCATCGAAGGGTGGGTAACAGAAGTATCTTAATGTTTACGAAGTCTCGTAACACCGAGTGAGGAAGTTCGCGAGGTTCCCAATTCTCTCTGACTGCCTTGTTGAGTGTGGGGTACAAAGCATAGCTAAAAAAAATATTGAAAGAGTATTGTTTAAATGCTTATCCGAAAACTGTATTCCATTTGACAAATTGCGGATCTAATTAACAGAGTAGAAAACACAGTAAAATCTGCCGGACGCTAAGTAGCCTTTGAGGTGGATGAATAATGAGGATCTTATTTTACTTCCGACCCCACTCGTTACAGTTGACTCTTTCCGTGTCAACTATTAATTCGTTAAGGGAAAACGTTTGTTTTTTTTTTGTTATTTTGTCTGAGTTAACGTTGTCTAAATATATCAGCTTATATAATATTATATATCAGCCGTATCTAGAGATATTCTCTGGGCGGTGTTGCTGGACTTTAGTTTTGCAGAGATATGTTCGTGTATTTTTTTTTTATTTTTCTGGGGAATGTTTTTGTTAGTGAAATTTCTGGTGCCCACCAAACCATTTTAGAACTACACAAATAATTAATATAATATACTTCTCATGTGTTTTCCTATTATATACTTACATAGCAATATCTTTTCTTTTAAAGTACATATTTTTTGTACTTCAATTAATTCAGCCCCACAGCTCACTTAACTTAAGAGATTTATGTATCATCGTGATGGCGGTCCATTTTCATTTCTTTTGAGTTTTTACTACCGCTTCCCTATATCAGGCGGTGATAAATAGTCTCTTGTAGGCGTGAGCGTCTTCGTTAGCTTATTAACTTGTCAGTTGTAGATGAGACACGCAAAATGTTTTTGAAAAAAAAAATGTTTACTTACTTTTCTTAAGTTACAAGTATAGAATAGTAATAATATATTTAAGTATTCATTGTTGCATGTGAGATTAGTTCGCTTCGCTCCCCACAATCCTTGATTCGCTCGAAAGATAATAAATAAAAACACTGTAAAGATCGAAAATGGACAGTTTTTTTATCGTAAGCGCTGGTTCAGAGCTGTGGCGCAGTCCTGAATTAGATTATTTTTAATTCCACACTGCAATAACAAAGTCAATTAACAAAGATTTAATATAAGTACTGTTTTTTTCGGTGTTGGTTTATTTTAAATGATGGATTCTACTTTACGGCAAATTTTTCATTGTGCGTTAAATGGCAGGTCTCAGAGCCGGGCTTTTGCCTCGTTAACCGAGCGACCGACCAACCGAGGAAATGAAAATACTTAATATTTCATTCCCCTGAGTGAGAATCGAACCCACAACCGTCGTGTCGCATTCGCACACATATGCCTCTGTACCACGACGATAGAGGTATTAATTTCCAATATTATATCTAAACTAGACCCATCCATTATAATTTGTGGTTAATTAACATTTTAATTAACAATATTAAATATGAGTCTTGTATTTTATAATTAAAGTTCTAATGAAAATGTGTTCGCTTTCAAAATTGTATAAGGCAAGGAGAGAAACCAGAAAAATTTTACATTTTTTCTATAAGATTCTAAATAGACATTCATGAAATGCGATGTAAAAAACTGATAAGGTAAGTCTTACTACGTAAAAAAAATGAGCAGCCTAAGGACCTTATCTTTGTAATAAGAAAAATATACTTTTCTCTAACACTGGAAAATTTATTCCTAATTTAAAAAAAATGTTTATATAAGATTACTCGGTATAGACAGAATGATGCTACATCATATCGCTTCTGAGGTGCAGCAACGACGCAATTGCATTTTTTCAAAAGAAATTAAATATATCTGTGTATGCGAATAGAATTTACATACTAATATTGCGTTTTCTGTAATATATAAAAAAATCAAATACGTTATTCTTGTACAAAATAAGCGTTATTATGAATTGGATTTTGGTTTAGCTACACTTTTGGTCGCATGAATGTTAGTAGTAATATCCAGAGGTCAGTCAACCAGCCAGTAAATGCGACAGGTTGGGGGTCGATTCCCACTCGAGAAAATAAGTTTCTTATATTTTTATTGTCTCGCTCGCAGTAACGTATCAAAACGCAGCGTTGAGTGCCGCCACTTAATACGCAGTGTCTTCAAAATTTGGCGGACCGTTAAAGGCCATGAATAAAATTATTTTGTATACATATTTAATGTACATACACCGATCCGTTATGGTTTTATTATAACTATTTATAACAATTTTTTTGAAACCCGAACTTTCAAACGTTTTCCTAAACAAAAAATGATCCCTTTTTCAATAAAAGCCATTAAAGATTTCATGTCTCAAAATAGACGAATCTTATAAGTTTCTTTTTCAATGAAATAAACAAGAATTTACGTAAAAATAGCAACAGCCCGACAGATTCGGACTGCTGTTACTCGTATTATTGTTATTAGAGGAAAATATAGATATTTTAATATGTGCATTCATATGTGCATATAATGTAAATAAAACAAAACATTTTTATAATTGTTTTTTTTTTGTTCTTATATGTCCCAATTATATGCCTATTAGTTATGTTCTGCGATTCATTTGCGTTGACTTTATGATCATTTTTGCTATATTACCTCCTTACATTATCTTTTTACAAAAATAATTCCAAAAACATTGTAACATTATATATACATTTATACAATTAAAATGAAATATTTATTATAATTTGGCTTCTGTTTTTTGGACCTTGAAGAGTGCTATAATCTGTATCAAGTTCTCTTTCCCTAACCCAAGAAACTTAAATAAAATACACATTAAATATGAAACTGATATAAAATCCAAAATAAAATAAGGCAAGAAATCTTTTAACAAAATAAAAAAAAGATATTCTATTAAAAAATGCATTACATATATCTTTCATTCGTTTTACATACATTTATATTACATTTCACAGTAAAATGTCATATATAAAATGATATAACAATGACAAACAAAAGCAATGAGCAGTATCTTAACAACTTTTGGCATGATTTCAATGTGACGTCACATTTTTATTTCAAACAACATCGAGTTATTTAATAGAATACCATTTAATTGCCTGTAGAATAAATAAATGTATGGAATGAAATAAGATATTTCACCTTTTTACGTTTGTTGAGACGTCTGATTGTATCCGATAATTGTGGGCCTAATTCTTAATCTAAATCTAAAACAAACCCCAGTTAAAATTATTATATTTTAATGGGGACCTGAAATCCTATTACGACGAAATTTTTGTTATCGATCGCATCTCATTAATGTTAGCTTGATATTTAGGCAGTAAACTTAGTGTTAAGACACTCCGTCCCCCACTTTCCGCCAAATTTTAGACACATTGCATGTTGAGCAGTTATACGCTCATGAGCTCACCCCTATTTCTTTTTAATGATATCGGTATATTCTTTAAAGTGATTGACCATTTCGTTTGAAATTAATAATAATATGATAACATCATATCCTAAATGCCCCATGATGGACTGCTTTCATAAAATTTTATCTGAATACTGCTAAAAAAGTCAGCCATTATAAGAAAATATTTTATTATAGTACATCATTACCTATAAATAGTTATTATAGTGAAGTAAAAGTAACTTCCAAAAGTCTAGTTGAGGAAGTCGAGACGCACCAGCACAGTGTCTGACTATTGTATTTGAGAATGAATCAGAAAATTTTTGTTTCCTCGCCACTCGACACCCAATATGTAAAAAAATGAGCGAAAGCAGCGCGTAAAGCTTAGCAGTAGATCCCCTTATTTTTAAAATCCAATAATACATCGTTTATCGATAAAAAATCTGTGGTTATCTATATATTTCAGTCCTTTAAATATTCATGTAAGTCCTCATATCTTCAAAGTATCATTTTGCCTTAAATTTGGACCATTTACGGAAACTTTTATTAGAAACTCAAAATAACAAAATTAGACACGGCAAAGTGTTTGTGGGAAAGTAAAATTATCCGCATCATCTATATTGAACTAACAATCCTAACAGTAAAGCTTTTAAACACGATGAATATTTGTAATTTATGAACCTTATGATATCAACTTTGAATTGGAAAATGTACTAGAAGTGAAACTTTCTGACCAAACTGAACAAGAAATGGCACGTGCTTTATTACTTTTTAGGATTCCATACACAAAGTATAAGTCGGGACTCTATTATCTGGTATCCGTTGTATCTATCCATTGGTTACCAGGCTGGCTACTGAGCCGTGATAGATTATTTAAAATTTCTACAGATGATTTATGTCGAGTGCCGCTGTAACAACAAATAACAAGGAATAAATCCTTAAGGAGACTCTCATACAACAAACATGATTTATTTGCCGTTTTTACAGGTAATGCAACGTATGAAACCCTTCGTGCACGAGTTCAGCTCAAGTTTTGTACTTCTTTTTACAAAAATATTAAATACATTTTTTTATAGAGTAACATACATGTTGCTAAGGCAACTTGTTTTGTACGTTAATTTCGTTCTCTAATATAAATTGTATGTATCATAAATACACGTATATATGTAAAGTATAATTGTGTATGTTATTCTTCAAAATGTCGATTATTGGTAAGTAATTGACACTTTTTTTATCTTTTTTTTTAAATTTTAGAGTAGCGGAGCTCACGCAGCGTTTTGCCTTGTTAAAAAGCGAGGAAGTTAAAATTTATTTCTTTAAAATGGGTCGCCCCAACAACTATGGCTTCTAAAAAGATGCGACGGCTGTCTCTGGTGTGCAGACGAAAAAAAATTATTTACAATCCTTACAGTTTTTTTTGTAATAAGAATATTTTCAAATGTCCGCGTAAAAAAACATTTAATGTAAGGACTTGAAAAACGTCGGTACTACATACAACATGCCTTGAGACCGAAGTTTCAAAAGTGTGGCTTACAAGATGGGCGACGCCTGCTCGGAATGCTCAAGCACCGCAATACAAAAATTGAGACATTTTTGCTCTTTTTTAAATAATAAACAATGCTTCTCTTTGGTCTGTTCAAAAAATATAGCCATATGTGATATTAAAAAATCAGTCTAGACTGTATAAATATTAGTTTTATAAGTGAGCGTAGGTATTGTTAAAAATATTCATAACTATTAGGTAGTGTCTCTATTTTTCCCATGCGTCCCAACACCGAGACGGAGATTACAGTGCAAATACCATTCTCCACTTTCCTCCGAAATTTGAGATTTTATATTGTGAGGTAAGAGTGTAAGCCAAGCTCTATCTTACCGAAATGTCTCATCGTCTAAGTTTAATTCTTTATTTGAGTAGGAATCAAAACCACAACCATCGAACGCTGTCCTACCGCGCAACGTATACTTTAGAAATAAAATAATGTAAAAAAAATCTACATATATATTAAATTCACAATTTATGTCATATATAAAGTATAAGGGCTATTACTCAAAATAGAGTAACGGTGTAAACCTTTGATCCGGCGCACTGACCGACGTCACGAGATCGTTCGTATAACTAAACACGTTAGCGACGCTGGGTGCATACTGAATGGACTATGAGTATATTCTGCAGGTTGAGACGTTTCAGACGATACGTGTTTAGTGAATTTAAAATATTTTTATATATTAGATATTATATATCTATAATTTACTTTATATAAAATGCAGCTTTGCGTTCCGTTGTTTCTCAGAGGTCACAGTACTTCAATATTACTGTAAAAGTGCTCATTACGCCCAATAACTTTTGTTAAGGCTATACAATGAAAAAGTTTTATTCAAATCCATTCAGTAATTCAGAAGATGTGCGTTAAAAAACATACAAAAAAATTCAAAATCGCGGATTCAGATGATATTTGTGGTTTGCGCCTCTACATTTTTTTGCAAATCTATTCATTCAATTTAGATACCCATACATTCAATGTACTAAGTACAAACAAAAATTTTTCCTGTTTTTTCTAACACTAAAAAAGAAAGACATTAAGTTCTCAGCGGGCCTATGGGTCTATCTTTTTTCCCAAATCACTTTTCTCAAAATAGCTTAGAAGTATCAAGAAATTAACCTTTCAAATATCCAAATTTTCCGTCCCTAAAAAGAACAAAAGCATAATCAAAAAGATTATTCGTCGTTTTCGCCGCATATTATAAAAAAATCAGTTTGCGATCAAAAGACAATTAAAAAACCATTTAAAGAAATGTCTTGCTTGTTGCTATCCAAGTCAAAGTGACAGAGGCCTGATTTTCGCTCGGAAAATGTACAGTAGCATAAATCGAAATGCAGTTAACATTCTTGCAACCAATCCAAATAGTCACGGCTTTTACCGAAATACCTGACACTATTTCATGGCTACCACGACTATGTCTATGTGGATTTCAAATATTTGCTTTACCTAGTTACTCACACTGGTTTCAAATAGTTTCTATTTTGAAATTTTATATGACTGTAGATATTCTATGGGCTAACCAGGCTGACTCACAGTTTTTTTACTACACGCTGTACAGCAGGGTAGGTAGTATTAAGACAATCCATTTGCCACTTACTGCCACAGTTTTCAAGAAATTGTGGACACATTTTAAGTGAAATTATTTTCATTAAAATAATCATATTTTTATAATATATCTTATTCTTCTACTTTTACTATGCAATTATCATAATAATAACGCTAATCAGCAGACCACTTACCACTTACCAGTGGTCTGCTGATTAGCAACTACTGTCAATGATCAACCTTTTTTTGCTGTCATGTTGTATCCTTTACACAACAGGCCTCTGCTTATACAGGGGAAATCTAATGTTAAGACACATAACGGACGTAACTGACTCAATCCGCATTCGAGGAAACAAATTATTTTAATTTCCTTGCTCTTGCTTAGTCTTAAGGCTAAGCATGATGTTTTGCGCCATTCAACACGCAATGTCTTAATCGAGACATTATATTCTCTACCATGTTCTACTCAGCAAAAAAATCGTGAAGCTGGATTTTTTAAGAATAATGTGCTTAACATAACTTATATTCTAACATTAAGCTACTGTAGTTTTAGAAATAAAATCAAATACATATTATATAAGCAAGCACACATTACTCAACTGTAAGCTTCCAACAAATATTGCATAAAGGTTCCATTTACAGACTTGCTTATAAAAATTCAAGTAGCTACATACTTTACAGTGACACCGAGTACACAAAAGACTATCCAGTCCGAGAGATGTAGATGCAGCATGCATTATTCACCTTGCACCTCCATATGCAGCTCGAGTGTCCTATAAATTGCACGACGATATACTGTTGTATAAACTTAAATAATTCGATTTTTTACGCTTTTCTGTGTTAAGCGGAGTCTACTCTTCTTTTTTATCTATTTTGGGAGATTACAAAAAATGAAATTAATTTTAAAATAAACGAACACAAATATTTAATGCACGATTCGAAGCTTTTTTAACCATTATATTTCGATAACATGTGTGCATGGCTATGTAAAAACTTATAAATAAAATTGTAGAGATAAAAGTTGAATGTTATTGAAAATTCGGTGATTGCATTACGATGGTTTTTTTTTTAAAATTTTATTTTGTGTTTCCCACTTTATCCGGCATATCTTATACAGAAAAAAACATAAGTTTTCGTTTCCCATCCGATTTCTAATCGTTACGATAATAATACATCCCCTAGTGAGGATTGAATCCACGACCGTTGCATTTACAATCAGACGCCGACAAGATGTTTTCTTGTCAATATGGTAGTTTTAAAATGTATTATAAAAAAAATAGTACGAGTTGTACTCTACAAGACAATAAAATGATCTTACAATTGTTCTGTATTTGCTTTTGAAAGCACGAAACCCAAAAAATCATAAATTATACGATTACAGTTAAGACTATAAACTTTTACTAAATTAAATATGGATATCGAAATTAGATGTAATTTTCATAAAAATCATTATTTAGATAGTTTACTATCAACAAAAGTTAATCCTATTAATATTATAAATGTTCATATATTTAATACACAAGCCACTGGATTATATTAAATTTGGTTTATATGGATAATATAATAAGGCTTGGTTAAAACATTAAATGTTTTTATCTTTGTAAATTGCAGATTATTTTATAAATTTAACATTTCAACTATAATATTAACATAATTTTAACTAACTGCAACGACACTCGTAACGTGAATCGTCCTCAGTAGCGCGTCCTCACGTGCATAAGGCGCGGCGCTTACAAAGTACCTCGAGCTGGTAGCGTTTAGCATTTTCAATCTTAACTTTAGCTATTTTCGAAACTTACTCGTACGTTACTATTTGAATTGACTTTTATGATACTATTAAAATTATCTTTGAAACATTTGCAAGAATTGTGTTATTTTGGATTTTAATACAGTGAAGTTATACCTTCCCATTATGAAACAATATATGGCTACTTGGATATTTTTCTATAACAAATTAATGTTTTCTACAATATTTCCCCCATATCTCCAGATTTAAGTAAGATTCAAGTTAAAATCAATTTTAATACAATATTTGCTGAGCTTGATATAACGTCATATTATCTATAAATAAATAAACGTCATCTGTATGTATGACGGAAAGGCTTTGCGCTTTGCTTTGGGGCTCTATCTTGTTATTACAGCGAAGAAAGGAAAATGATTCATTCCCCCGAGTAGAAATCGAACCCACAACCTTCGAGTCTACAATCAAAAAAATCATTAATATTTTGGCATACACCAAACATACTTTTTACTCTAAAGACACCTTACAAGCGATAGATAGGAAAATATTTACCACTTATTGTTTCTCCACACTCGTATACTCTACCGAACAATTGTTGAGAACGAGCCAAAAATGCGCAACAAAGTTACAAACACTGCTACGTTTAGGTTAGATAAATATTTTTACTATTTTGGTGTCCACGCGATATCATTTCTATGACGCTATACGTTTATTCTTATATTATTAGAATTTTAGTGTAATAAATAAATTAAAAATATTTTAGGCTAAGTGCGGCGTTGAGCTCTGCTACTAGGCCTCCAGGATCCGGCGGAAAGTGGGGAACGGAAGTATATTAATGAGGAACACAAAGTTTCGAAGGTTCCCTCTGCCTACCTGGCTATGTGTGTGATAAAATAATCTATATGTTATTTGCCCTTAATTGTGGATTGAAACACTTTATCAATATATCATCCGTTAAGGAAAGTACGATATCATAAAGCACGTGTGTTACAATAATAATCTAAAATAAAAATTGAGGCCGTCTCGTTGTGACGTAGCGTGACTGCGTTTGTGAGTTCAATATTTAATTTATTTTCATTCTCATGTGCTTTTAGATGAAGCGCGGCGTTATGATCAACCACTCAACACATAATAGTCTTGAAAATTCGGCGGAAAGTAGGGAATTTTAGCGCTATTTTATATCGTGGTTACATGTACGAACAGAGAGATGAAGATTTTATTTAATAAAAATCTAACACTCGGGCCCATAAAAGGAAAAATCACTACAGCAACTATGACCATCGTAAGGGCAGCAACCTATAATGTAATTCAAACAACAAAACAATTCAAGGCACCTTTATAAAAACCTAACAAATTGTTTATGTATGTAACATTCACTTGTCACCAGTAACAAGCAACACTGAAGGCTCTCAACGACTGATCGTGACGATGTGATCGGATTCGACTCGAGTCGACATAATGATTGAATTCCCTCTCGTCGTCAGTATCCATCATATCGTCGGTTATGATTTGAAACTACAGCGTCCAATCCATCGCGTGTCAAACGATACATTTGACATAACCTTAGATGGTTGGATGGATTGGTCATATATATATATATATATATATATATATATATATATATAATATATATATATATATATATATATATATATATATATATATATATATATATATATATATATATATATATAATATATATATATATTGTCTACTGTTTTCTTAGATTTAAGCACACATATGTTATGTGTAAATGTGTTTTTTACTATCAAATTGATAAAATACCAGTATAGGGACAGATATATTGAGGCCAATCGTGGCGCAGGGACACAAATGTGTGACTGTAAACGGTTAGGTTCCGACTAAAAGTAATGAAATAATTAATACTTTCATTTTTTCTCTCTGGCGTCGAGGTAAAGCGCAGCCTGGAGTTCTACCACCCAACACGCAATGCCTCCGTAATTCAGAAAATGGGAAACGGAGCGTTAGTGTGAAGCAGTAATATAGATAGCGAATACTAATACACCATTACTATTCCCTTATCTGTATTGACAATAGACTGAGTCACAATTGTCCAATGATGTTAGGTGAGCTCTATAGGGATTATCAGCTTGTAAGAAACATACACTACGATATATACATATAGCGAATAAGATTACGACGCGGGCGACGTTTGGTTGTAAATGGGATGCTAATGTAAGGCAAAAATACAAAAACGACGTTATTCTACAATAAACCACACTATTTTACGCCAAGTCATATAAGAAGAATGAATGAAATTAGAATGTGCTCAGCACTATAAGTTGTATTTTTTAAATTAGAATGGTTTGCAAGTAACCTCTGAAGAGTTCCAATACTGGCTCCGTTGTCACACTAGCTCATTGATACCATAATATTGTACTGTCGCTAAATTAAGTTACGTTTCGTAGCCAATTTTCACGAGGATACAGTTATAACAAGTGGTTCAAATTCAGATTCTTCGACTTTATAACTTCATTTATAACAACTTGACCTAATAAAAGCGTGTTAAAAAGTACATTGTTGAGTTCGCCACTCACTATATATCTCGAATTCGAAAAATGGAGAATAGAGTATCTTCAAGCTACGTTCGATAGATTTTGGACCTGAAACATTTATATAAAATATTATTATTTTTTAGATTCACGGTGTATCCGTAGGTAGCAGGGTAGCCAGAGGGAACGGAGCGCCTAACCCTACCTCTTTCCTACCTTTGCATACCTCTTTCGCCTCATCCACTGTCAACAACCTCTTCATACATGCCGGCAGGTCCTCATGCTTTTTATGTAAGTCATGCCATCTCTGAGTATCATTGGTACTGTGTTTTCAAAAATCAACTGAGGTCTCACTTTATATCTTACGATTATTATCTTCTTCGATATGTACTTAGCGATAAAGTTATTAAAACAATACATATAGATATAAAAATATATATTAGAATAACCGAATATGTAAATATATTGTAAAAAAAATACATGACGTCACCAAGACAACTGAATTTGAACTTAGACCTATTACAATAAACCACGGCGCTTTGCCTCGACACCACGGCGAAGAAAAAAATATATACATTTGAATAAATATTTCATTTCCTTGGGTGCCGATCGAACCCACAGCTAGTGTTAACAGTCACACATTTGTGTCCTTGCGTCACGACTGAGCTATTCTTTAACATGACTACGAAAAAATTAGAAACAAAATCATAGCATTTTTGTTCTTTTCCTTTCAAATGTTGCCTTAATATTCGGGGAAAGAACGTAAATTATAGCGTACGCTTCCATTCCTGAGAAAATTTCAAAATACCTTACCGACCTTTTCGCACGAACCACCTCAGTGATTAATATTTAGCGAAAACGACCTTTTACAAAAAACATTTTTTTATGTTCTCAGAACAACAACGACGGGTTCATTTTTTTCTTAAAAGGTACAGAAGAGGTTTATATTTTTTATGGATATTATATTGGAATTCATTTAAATCGATTTATAATTTACATACCTAGTGTAATTGTATTTATATTATATTTATTAAATAGTCCTATAATTTAACGCGCCACCTAAGCTTAAAAAAGATGACAATTGCAAAAAGAAATATACAAAAAATACAAACCTTTTTCCTTCCAAATAACCAAATCAATCTTTTAGGGCAATGTAAAAAAGGCAACCTCGTACTTTGTACTAACTTTACAGTTTCGCAATAATCTCAGAATGTATTTAAATTTTATCGTTTAGCTAACTATGATCTCGTTATTTTTATAATGCACCAATATTTGAGAAATCTAACGTAGCTCTACATTTATTGGACGATTTTCATAAAAAAATCGAAATATTTTTTTATAAATAAAATTTGGATTGAGGTCTTGTGGCGCTCTGGCACAGCCTATGACTGTAAAGTGTTTTCATCTCCTCGTTTTGGTTTCGTTGAGTTCTGCCACCCAATACGCAATGCCTAGGTTCCATCCGCCTTGCCTGTTATATGCAGGATACAGTGTGAAGAAAAAAAAGTAATGAGTTTTACGAAATCTTTTTTTGAACTCAAGATGTATTTATTCAATTGTGCGTTTCAACGTATTTATGTGGCAGTATCATAATAAAGAAATATCTATCTTATTTTGGAGCAATGTATAACTTAAAATGTCCTCATTTTCCTACTCCTATATCTGTCACTGTTCTTTTATTTATGGAGCTGTCACTTACGTATAAACAAATTCACGTTTGCTCGTTAGTGTTATAGATAAAACCAACTCAACTTACATGATAAAAGGCAAAATCAACGCCGCGCTTTGTCTATTTGTCTTTGTCTCTTTGTCTATATCAATATGACTGAGGGAAACTAGTGTTAAGGTACATCGTTCCTTATTCCGTCGTATTTTCAAGAAATTTCGTGCTGAATGACGGAA
The DNA here is from genome assembly GCA_917862395.2 of Heliconius sara. NCBI lineage: Eukaryota > Metazoa > Arthropoda > Insecta > Lepidoptera > Nymphalidae > Heliconius > Heliconius sara. The sequence continues at coordinate 3,222 of CAKJTV020000121.1, read as the reverse complement.
ATCAACGCCGTTCTTGGCCTTGTTACCAGAGTGAAGAAATAAAAATATTAATAAATGTCAAATAATATTCCTTTGAAAATAAAAATCGAACCCACAACCCTCGCATTTACAGTCACACTCTTGGGCCGGTGCGCTATGAAGGGCTTTGATATATTGTGAACTATGTATTATATAAGCGTACAAATTAATGTATCTAAGCAAGCTAGGATAGTGCTTGTCCGTCAGTTAGTTACTCGATCAAAGTTGCTTTATGGAGTAACGTTGGTAAACAGTAACGAACGCGAACAAACACTAACTACGTACTATAACCATTTTGTAGTTGAGTACTTGTTATAATAGAAACTCTTTGTAAAAATTATATGTTTATTTAGCATACGAGGCCCGGTAGAACAGAGGACGAATTGGGACTGTAAACGCGACAGGTTCTAGGTTCTATTCCCGCTCGAAAAAAAATTAAAAATTGTTTTAAAGAGTAAGTCGGTTGTGGCGCAGTAGGTAGTCTCTGCCTGTAAACGCTATAATTGTGAGTTCGATGTTTCTTCTTCTTTGTGTCATATGATTGGATTGCTCAAATTGAAGTTTGCCAACGTTTAGCCACGCTGACGGCATTATGTGTTGTCTTATGTAGATCGTCAAACGAGCAAGCAGACGGATTTTTCGCAATCTATAACTTAGGCCCTAAAGAATCGTTAAGGCAAAATTTTAAAGAAATAAATATATTGACAGTTGCATCTCAATATATTTTTGAAAATGTTATGTATATTAAGAAGAATATTTAAGATTTTGCCAAAATTGGTGATGTACATAATATCAATACTACTATTTGCACCGGTAGCCCGACTACATCGGGTCCGTAATTCTTTTATGGAACAATCTGTACGCTTTTACAATAGGATCCCAGAAACCGTGCCGTGCCGTGTGATCCCGGCCCAGAATAGGATCATCCTGGTACTGGTGGTGTCGTAAGAGGCGACTAAAGTACGTGTGGTAGAGTCACGTCGCCAGCAATGGCATCACGCATGGGCAGACTCGACCGGATCATTACCACCCCCGGCATTTAAAACCGGCGTGAAGTAGTGGCTTTATGCCACTGCGTTTCGCATCAGGTAATGCCGGGCCCCGGCGCCCAACCCATCTTAAAGGCCGGCAACGCACCTGTAGCTCCTCTGGGGTTGCACGGGGCCGTGGGCGGCGGTAATCACTTACCATCAGGTGACCCGCACGCTCGTTTGCCGTGTCTCTTCCATAAAAAAAAAAAAAAAACCGTCTGAGAATGTTTTATATCATAATTTAAAAGAGTTGTGAAAAGACGTTTGTGTGTTAAAGGTTATTACCAAATTAATGATTATATAAATGATAACACGCGTTGGGAATGAAATGCTCTCTCTGTTTTGTCTGTTTCAAAGTATCATTGTCAGAAACGTTAAAGTGTGATTGTGTGTAATTGACTTAAAAAAAATAAGTACCGCTGAGTTTCTTGCGCCGGTTCTTCTCAGGTCCGAGGCATTAATTTTAGTGAACTGGTGGTAAATTATTTGACGTTAAAAAAATAAAGCATGTACTGCAAGCGGCCACTGCAAGTGATGGACTGGGAGTAAGCACTCTTTGGAAGGGACACAATCTGAAGTAGGTGGGTTGTTTTTCTGCCCTAGCCACCCCCGGGCCTCACTGGGATCGTACTAGCGAGGATGTTTATTTTTAAATTGTTTTCTTTTACACGCACTGGTAATCAAAGCGGTGTTTAGTTCCACCCCTCTACACACATGTCATATCTTGGATGAGTGACAAGTTGGGACTAAGTATTTTAACACTAAGTTACTACAAAGAAAAGTAAAAAAAAAAACTCTTTAATTTGCCCCTTAATATTAAATATTATAATAAACGCTATAAACCTACATAATCTAGTTTCAGATGAAGCCATTCAAATTAGATGCAGTCGGGTGACTAATTTGATAAACATCCTGCAATCACGGTGAGATGATTTGGTGTAGTTGAGTTTGGGTGTACCTTTTTAAAAAAGACAATATTTTTATTTTTTACTATTTCTTTTAATATAGAGATATCAAAATGTTTCCAATTGTTTTCAAGTATTTCCAAGAGTATGTATTGTGCGAGAGATTGTGGCTGCAAACGCGCATTTCTAGCCATATATATTATAGATACATGCCCTTATATGTGGGATAAAGCATAAAGATAAAAAAACCTATTTACAATATTATTATAACTAATATATTGTAATAGTTATAATAATATTTTATTATTATATCAAAAAAATATATATATCATATATATCTTTTCTTTGAAACAAAAAAAAGTTTCAAAGATGTGATTGACCAGATTTCTGTCACCCATAGGACGTTACATCTTCAGGCATTTAGTTAGATAAAAAAATATATGCAATAGATAATAAAATAACAAAAGAACCCCTTTAAATGATACGCTCACAAGTATTGAATATTCCTATGATTCCTAATGACATTTTTAACCAGCTAGCAAAGAATATTCTTAAAATGGAATGAAATATTAAATTCTCATTCCAACTCTGTTATTATTGTTCGAACGAAAGCAAATCGGCAATTGCTTAATCCTATTTCCATTGAATCGTTTTATGATCTCGTTTTCATATAAATCGCTTGGAGCAACGTAGTTGCTCCAAGCGATTTATATGACTACGAGCTGAGTTTCGATTCAATGATTTACAACGAATAATGTAGATCAAAGGAATAATTTGTAGATATAGGGTGAGTACGAGGTATGCGAATATTCATATTTTCTTTTTATTATTCGTTAGTCTATTTTAGATTCAATGGAATGGAGTACTTAGACATGAGACACAGAGGTAGATTATTATGCAAACCATACTTAAGTAGAGTTACATAAATGTATTGTAGCCGTACGGAAGTAGCATCATGGGGTGAAAGGAACTTAGTTCAGTTTAACCCCCTGAAGACACAAGTTTGCGCGTTAACCACAAAAAAAAATCCCATTTATCGTATCACCAGTCTTTCAAAACACTCCCCTTACAGCCGCGCCCAGTATCAGTATATTGGGCCTTAATGTTTCGAGTGACTGCCAGTATCGCGATCATCTGGAAAGCAAGGCCAAGTTGGCCTTGAAGAAACTGGGGGTCATCAACAGAGCGAGACGGTACTTCACGCCAAAACACCGATTGGCCATATATAGGGCCCAGGTTCGGCCTCATATGGAGTACTGTTCTCATCT
>CAKJTV020000119.1:0-14504 GCA_917862395.2 Heliconius sara | reverse complement strand
TTAGACATATGCTATCGCGGACTTTTTTATAGATATTGATGTGCTCTATAATACTGTAGAACATTGTTTTGTTATATCATCAATAGTTTTCGCAGCGCACGCGATGATAGAATTATTAAGATCAATTTTTTCACACCTTGGTTTACATTATTGCATTTCTATTAGGGATCTCTATTTTTTTGGAAATGTAATATAGCCTATGCTGGTCAGTAAAGATGCAGCTTTCCAATAGTGAAAAAATTATTTAAATCGGCCCGGTAGTTTTTGTGTGAAAACTCTACAAACATACACACATACATACATACATACATACAAACATACAAAAATACAAATCTTACCTCTTTATAATATTAGTATAGATTAGTATAGATAGGTATGGTCACTTTTTTCGGTTTCTACTGAACGGATTTCAGCGAAACCGGTGTCCAACGATAGGCTTCGAAAGGCCTTCGAAGTGGTGTATAAACCGCGGGGATGTGTGGGGAGGTGCGTGTAAAAAGTCCAAAAATAATTCTTGAATAATTATTGAATAAAATTATTTGACTTTGAAAAATTCGTCTTGTATGGAGATTTTCTAAATCGTCAGAGCTTAGGTGGATTTTTATATAACAATAGGTATGGTCACTTTTTTCGGTTTCTACTGAACGGATTTCAGCGAAACCGGTGTCCAACGATAGGGCTTCGAAAGGCCTTCGAAGTGGTGTATAAACCGCGGGGATGTGTGGGGAGGTGCGGGTAAAAAGTCCAAAAAACCGAATTTTTCAGATGTTTTGCGTCAAAAGTGGCGCAAAATTTTCAGTAAAAATTTCCAAAAAATTTAGAATGGTACGGCGCGGAATACCCTACGACACGATACAAGGAAGTCAGAGATCGAAAGAAGGTAAGTGGTTCAATTAAATTGTTTTCTATATTATTAAGCCAAAATTTTTCTAAGTGTTTTTCAGTAGTTTAAATTTTTGTAAATTGGTCAAAATTTGTATAAATAGTGTTATTTCACTTAGATCTTGTATATCGAATGAATTTTGAATAAATTATTTGACTTTGAAAAATTCGTCTTGTATGGAGATTTTCTAAATCGTCAGAGCTTAGGTGGATTTCTTATATAAACAATAGGTATGGTCACTTTTTTCCGTTTCTACTGAACGGATTTCAGCGAAACCGGTGTCCAACGATAGGGCTTCGAAAGGCCTTCGAAGTGGTGTATAAACCGCGGGGATGTGTGGGGAGGTGCGGGTAAAAAGTCCAAAAACAAATTATTGAATAAATTATTTGACTTTGAAAAAATTTCGTCTTGTATGGAGATTTTCTAAATCGTCAGAGCTTAGGTGGATTTCTTATATAAAACAACTAGCGACCCGCTCGCGGCTTCGCACCACAGAATGATTTACTTAATACACTAAAATTATATTTATGTTTCAATATACCTATAATGTATGCTTGCAATGAACTTGAGATTTCTAATGTGAAAATTATTAAAACCTTAGGTGGCATTTTCGTACCTCCCATAAGAGAGATGCAACTGTCAATATATTAATATCTTTAAACTTTTGCCTTATGGAGTCTTTAGGATAAATTGTAGTTATAACTATATAGTTATAGTTATATCGATACTTACAATAAAATCCTAACTCATCGGTGTCTGTACGTGGAAGATATATTAGAAAAAATATTATTATGGACATTTAAATATTTAATAGAACTTGATCAGTTTGTTTGTTTATCTCTGCGTTCACGATAATCGATGCGATGCTTAACCGATTTAAGTGCAGTTTTGTAATTTGGCTAACTTCCTTTAAATATTTAGTATTAGTTTTATTTTAATCGGTTCACACAAAATTAAAACCAGATTCACGCTGTATCCAGCCTATAGCAGGGAAGATAGAGGGAACTTAAGTGTTAAGATACTGCGTATGATATATGACTGACGTGAAATGAATATATGATTAAATTTCAATTCAATCCTCCAAGTGGGAATCGAACCCATAACGTCACGTCACTGGCACAATTTTGTGCCCCTACGCCGCGACGGTCTTTAATATTCATACAGAATGGAAGCTTCAGCGCACCCTTTACGGGGAGTATATAGGATAAACTATTATTATATAAAAATAATTAAAAATATAATAGTTTATTAAGCCCATACCTAAAGAAATTAATCAAGATACCTCAGCAGTTTACACGTAGGATCTAAACCTGTATTTCCTGTGACGCAGTTACGCATCTATGCAGATACCAATAACGCAATCACATACTACTACAAAATATTACTAAAAGTTAAGCAACTTTGAACTTTGCCGCCAATACCTACGACTCGTATGTTTGCGTCTTTAATGACAAATAGCGTTTTATTTTAATATCAACGATAATACCTAAAATTTACTTTGTATGAAAAAATAACTTTTTCCTTCCATTTTTTTAATTGTATTAGGCTTTTATAGTACTTTTTAATTGTATTAGGCTTTTATAGTTAAAACTATGGTTTCATTTAAAGTGGTACTGATAAAAACATTATATAATTGACTATATAATATCTATAGTGATTTTTTAGTGAATAGAATTATTATTATTATTACAACACTTGCGAAGAGAGCATATTTCGGGCATTTTTTAAATTCTTATACCTTTTGAGAAACTACCAACATTCTTATCGTTAATAATTTTTTTTTTAAATAAAAAAAACATTTGAATATTTTGTCTAAATTTTTCGTCATAATGACGCGAAAATATTCAAAATGTTCAAAATTAAAAGTTTAAAAATGTTGGTTGAAAATAATTATACTGTAGGAGGATACCTTTATATGTACTGTTTAAATCTGTTGTTTTATGATATTATGTAGAATAATATAGTCTATAGATCGAATCACACATTCCTCTTCACACTTTTTATTCTTTAACTATAATAAGTAAATATATTTAACGTTATAACGTTATATTAAACGTATTAATAAATTTAATTAATTTTATTAATACGTTTCAAGTATTCATTTGTTTTGAATATAACATTAAGATTGATTCATAAAACATATTTGGCACTTCCTTAACTTGATTATTTCATCTATTTTTTTATATACAAAGTTTTGATTAAGTTCTCTTGAGAAATATATATTGAGAAATATATGTACTGTAAATGAATGTAACGTACCTACGTGCCAATGATTAAAATGTATTGATATCCCCACGTGATCCATCTAAACCCAATATAAACTTTTATAAACTATAGCAACCAACTCGCGGCTTCACCACATTTGTGAATTATTTGTTTGTTTCGATACAGGGAATTACTTGAAAGTTTGTATTAATTTTTTTTAAAACAGCACCGATTTTTATAAAATTTGAAAGTCAGACTCTTTAAAATATTTCATTGAACGCGTGTTTCATGGTTTTTAGAATTCATCCCTTAAGAGTTCAAATACTGGGTTGAAAGTTTATATGGAAAAATCTTTAAATCGCCACCGATTTTTATAAAAACTTAAATTCAGACTGTTAAAAATATTGTAATGAACACGTTTCGTACAGAGTAACAGAGGCCGGTCGTGGCGCAGCGGCACAAAGTGTGACTGTAAACCGACTGGTTGTGGGTTCGATCCCCACTCGAGGAGATGAAATATTTACTTAAATTTATATTTCCATTTCTTCGCTCTGGTGTCGAGGCAAAGTGCGGCGTTGAGTTCTGCCACTTAACACGCAATGCCTCCGGAATTCGGCAGAAAGTGGGGAACGGATTGTCTTTCACTACGTTCCCTCTGCCTACCCTGCAGTGTGCGGGATACAGCGTGAAGCTGATTTATTTTTATTAACACGTTTCGTGGTTTTTTTTAAAATTCACCCCTAAGGGTGCTAATAAGCAGGCGAAGTTGCTCCGCGACCGCTAGTTTTAATGTAATAACATACAATATATTTATAAAAATGAGAATGTATTGTTTTGTTTAATAGCTCCTCATAGTTATTACAACACATGCAAGGAAAGATCATTTTAGAAAGTTGTTTAATTATATTAGAATTATAAAAACTACCAACATTTTTATGGTGAATAAAATATTTTATCAAATAAAAAAAAGTGTCTATGTTTTCCACCTGAAAAACACTAAGGGTAGAAAAAATATAAATATATATATATAAAAATATAGATACCACATTAGTATCAATACACTATGCTGGTAACAATAATTGAAAAAAATTATATACTACTTACGGGATAACTTTGTATGCAAAGTTTAAAACTATTAATTATATACATACATATACATATCTAAAGTATATATATATATATATATATATATATATATATATATATATATATATAGGCATCTAAAATATAAATATATATATTAGATATTGATGTCTTCTATAAAATTGCAGTACATCACTTTGCGCTATTGTCAATAATTTCCACAACGTAGGCGATATAAGGTTTTTTTGGTACTTTTTTACACGTTAATCGTGTAATTGTAAAAGAATTTTCCTTATCGGGTCTATTTAATCCTAGTGCTGGTGGTGTCGTAAGAGGCGACTGGGCAGATTCCACTGGATCATTACCACCCCCAGCATTAAAAACCGGCGTGAAGTAGTGGCTTTATGCCACTGCGTTTCGCATCAGGTAATGCCGGGCTCCGGAGCCCAACCCACCTTAAAGGCGGGCAACGAACCTGTAACTCCTCTGGTGTTGCACGGGGCCGCGGGCGGCGGTAGTCATTTACCATCAGGTGATCCAAACGCTCGTTTGCCTTGTCCTTTCCATAAAAAAAAAACAAAAAATCTAATGGACTGTCTTAATAATTTAAGTGGTATCGATACAAATCCCCCCCACACCCGCAGAGGTACTCGCCACGGTGCGCGAGGCCACACGGCACACACTACGCATTTTTTATTATTACATAATTTTCTTTAGATTTATATTTTTAAATTCGTTATATCTTTTGAATGGGATGTCCGATCTTATTAATTCAAAAAGTATTTTACAGGTATTGAAATTATCTTTCATAAAATATCATTTCATGGGATAAGGATTGATGCAGAGGTATGAACAATATGGTTTGATTATTGTCGGCACTTTTGTTAACGTATAAAATATAAAAAAATGATTATATTGTCATAACTACAGTAGTTAGACATATGCTATCGCGGACTTTTTTATAGATATTGATGTGCTCTATAATACTGTAGAACATTGTTTTGTTATATCATCAATAGTTTTCGCAGCGCACGCGATGATAGAATTATTAAGATCAATTTTTTCACACCTTGGTTTACATTATTGCATTTCTATTAGGGATCTCTATTTTTTTGGAAATGTAATATAGCCTATGCTGGTCAGTAAAGATGCAGCTTTCCAATAGTGAAAAAATTATTTAAATCGGCCCGGTAGTTTTTGTGTGAAAACTCTACAAACATACACACATACATACATACATACATACAAACATACAAAAATACAAATCTTACCTCTTTATAATATTAGTATAGATAGGTATGGTCACTTTTTTCCGTTTCTACTGAACGGATTTCAGCGAAACCGGTGTCCAACGATAGGGCTTCGAAAGGCCTTCGAAGTGGTGTATAAACCGCGGGGATGTGTGGGGAGGTGCGGGTAAAAAGTCCAAAAACAAATTATTGAATAAATTATTGAATAAATTATTTGACTTTGAAAAATTCGTCTTGTATGGAGATTTTCTAAATCGTCAGAGCTTAGGTGGATTTCTTATATAAACAACTAGCGACCCGCTCGCGGCTTCGCACGCTTTAACCACAGAATGATTTACTTAATACACTAAAATTATATTTATGTTTCAATATACCTATAATGTATGCTTGCAATGAACTTGAGATTTCTAATGTGAAAATTATTAAAACCTTAGGTGGCATTTTCGTACCTCCCATAAGAGAGATGCAACTGTCAATATATTAATATCTTTAAACTTTTGCCTTATGGAGTCTTTAGGATAAATTGTAGTTATAACTATATAGTTATAGTTATATCGATACTTACAATAAAATCCTAACTCATCGGTGTCTGTACGTGGAAGATATATTAGAAAAAATATTATTATGGACATTTAAATATTTAATAGAACTTGATCAGTTTGTTTGTTTATCTCTGCGTTCACGATAATCGATGCGATGCTTAACCGATTTAAGTGCAGTTTTGTAATTTGGCTAACTTCCTTTAAATATTTAGTATTAGTTTTATTTTAATCGGTTCACACAAAATTAAAACCAGATTCACGCTGTATCCAGCCTATAGCAGGGAAGATAGAGGGAACTTAAGTGTTAAGATACTGCGTATGATATATGACTGACGTGAAATGAATATATGATTAAATTTCAATTCAATCCTCCAAGTGGGAATCGAACCCATAACGTCACGTCACTGGCACAATTTTGTGCCCCTACGCCGCGACGGTCTTTAATATTCATACAGAATGGAAGCTTCAGCGCACCCTTTACGGGGAGTATATAGGATAAACTATTATTATATAAAAATAATTAAAAATATAATAGTTTATTAAACCCATACCTAAAGAAATTAATCAAGATACCTCAGCAGTTTACACGTAGGATCTAAACCTGTATTTCCTGTGACGCAGTTACGCATCTATGCAGATACCAATAACGCAATCACATACTACTACAAAATATTACTAAAAGTTAAGCAACTTTGAACTTTGCCGCCAATACCTACGACTCGTATGTTTGCGTCTTTAATGACAAATAGCGTTTTATTTTAATATCAACGATAATACCTAAAATTTACTTTGTATGAAAAAATAACTTTTTCCTTCCATTTTTTTAATTGTATTAGGCTTTTATAGTACTTTTTAATTGTATTAGGCTTTTATAGTTAAAACTATGGTTTCATTTAAAGTGGTACTGATAAAAACATTATATAATTGACTATATAATATCTATAGTGATTTTTTAGTGAATAGAATTATTATTATTATTACAACACTTGCGAAGAGAGCATATTTCGGGCATTTTTTAAATTCTTATACCTTTTGAGAAACTACCAACATTCTTATCGTTAATAATTTTTTTTTTAAATAAAAAAAACATTTGAATATTTTGTCTAAATTTTTCGTCATAATGACGCGAAAATATTCAAAATGTTCAAAATTAAAAGTTTAAAAATGTTGGTTGAAAATAATTATACTGTAGGAGGATACCTTTATATGTACTGTTTAAATCTGTTGTTTTATGATATTATGTAGAATAATATAGTCTATAGATCGAATCACACATTCCTCTTCACACTTTTTATTCTTTAACTATAATAAGTAAATATATTTAACGTTATAACGTTATATTAAACGTATTAATAAAATTAATTAAATTTATTAATACGTTTCAAGTATTCATTTGTTTTGAATATAACATTAAGATTGATTCATAAAACATATTTGGCACTTCCTTAACTTGATTATTTCATCTTTTTTTTTATATACAAAGTTTTGATTAAGTTCTCTTGAGAAATATATATTGAGAAATATATGTACTGTAAATGAATGTAACGTACCTACGTGCCAATGATTAAAATGTATTGATATCCCCACGTGATCCATCTAAACCCAATATAAACTTTTATAAACTATAGCAACCAACTCGCGGCTTCACCACATTTGTGAATTATTTGTTTGTTTCGATACAGGGAATTACTTGAAAGTTTGTATTAATTTTTTTTAAAACAGCACCGATTTTTATAAAATTTGAAAGTCAGACTCTTTAAAATATTTCATTGAACGCGTGTTTCATGGTTTTTAGAATTCATCCCGTAAGAGTTCAAATACTGGGTTGAAAGTTTATATGGAAAAATCTTTAAATCGCCACCGATTTTTATAAAAACTTAAATTCAGACTGTTAAAAATATTGTAATGAACACGTTTCGTACAGAGTAACAGAGGCCGGTCGTGGCGCAGCGGCACAAAGTGTGACTGTAAACCGACTGGTTGTGGGTTCGATCCCCACTCGAGGAGATGAAATATTTACTTAAATTTATATTTCCATTTCTTCGCTCTGGTGTCGAGGCAAAGTGCGGCGTTGAGTTCTGCCACTTAACACGCAATGCCTCCGGAATTCGGCAGAAAGTGGGGAACGGATTGTCTTTCACTACGTTCCCTCTGCCTACCCTGCAGTGTGCGGGATACAGCGTGAAGCTGATTTATTTTTATTAACACGTTTCGTGGTTTTTTTTAAAATTCACCCCTAAGGGTGCTAATAAGCAGGCGAAGTTGCTCCGCGACCGCTAGTTTTAATGTAATAACATACAATATATTTATAAAAATGAGAATGTATTGTTTTGTTTAATAGCTCCTCATAGTTATTACAACACATGCAAGGAAAGATCATTTTAGAAAGTTGTTTAATTATATTAGAATTATAAAAACTACCAACATTTTTATGGTGAATAAAATATTTTATCAAATAAAAAAAAGTGTCTATGTTTTCCACCTGAAAAACACTAAGGGTAGAAAAAATATAAATATATATATATAAAAATATAGATACCACATTAGTATCAATACACTATGCTGGTAACAATAATTGAAAAAAATTATATACTACTTACGGGATAACTTTGTATGCAAAGTTTAAAACTATTAATTATATACATACATATACATATCTAAAGTATATATATATATATATATATATATATATATATATATATATATATATATATAGGCATCTAAAATATAAATATATATATTAGATATTGATGTCTTCTATAAAATTGCAGTACATCACTTTGCGCTATTGTCAATAATTTCCACAACGTAGGCGATATAAGGTTTTTTTGGTACTTTTTTACACGTTAATCGTGTAATTGTAAAAGAATTTTCCTTATCGGGTCTATTTAATCCTAGTGCTGGTGGTGTCGTAAGAGGCGACTGGGCAGATTCCACTGGATCATTACCACCCCCAGCATTAAAAACCGGCGTGAAGTAGTGGCTTTATGCCACTGCGTTTCGCATCAGGTAATGCCGGGCTCCGGAGCCCAACCCACCTTAAAGGCGGGCAACGAACCTGTAACTCCTCTGGTGTTGCACGGGGCCGCGGGCGGCGGTAGTCATTTACCATCAGGTGATCCAAACGCTCGTTTGCCTTGTCCTTTCCATAAAAAAAAAACAAAAAATCTAATGGACTGTCTTAATAATTTAAGTGGTATCGATACAAATCCCCCCCACACCCGCAGAGGTACTCGCCACGGTGCGCGAGGCCACACGGCACACACTACGCATTTTTTATTATTACATAATTTTCTTTAGATTTATATTTTTAAATTCGTTATATCTTTTGAATGGGATGTCCGATCTTATTAATTCAAAAAGTATTTTACAGGTATTGAAATTATCTTTCATAAAATATCATTTCATGGGATAAGGATTGATGCAGAGGTATGAACAATATGGTTTGATTATTGTCGGCACTTTTGTTAACGTATAAAATATAAAAAAATGATTATATTGTCATAACTACAGTAGTTAGACATATGCTATCGCGGACTTTTTTATAGATATTGATGTGCTCTATAATACTGTAGAACATTGTTTTGTTATATCATCAATAGTTTTTCGCAGCGCACGCGATGATAGAATTATTAAGATCAATTTTTTCACACCTTGGTTTACATTATTGCATTTCTATTAGGGATCTCTATTTTTTTGGAAATGTAATATAGCCTATGCTGGTCAGTAAAGATGCAGCTTTCCAATAGTGAAAAAATTATTTAAATCGGCCCGGTAGTTTTTGTGTGAAAACTCTACAAACATACACACATACATACATACATACATACAAACATACAAAAATACAAATCTTACCTCTTTATAATATTAGTATAGATTAGTATAGATAGGTATGGTCACTTTTTTCGGTTTCTACTGAACGGATTTCAGCGAAACCGGTGTCCAACGATAGGGCTTCGAAAGGCCTTCGAAGTGGTGTATAAACCGCGGGGATGTGTGGGGAGGTGCGGGTAAAAAGTCCAAAAATAAATTATTGAATAAATTATTGAATAAATTATTTGACTTTGAAAAATTCGTCTTGTATGGAGATTTTCTAAATCGTCAGAGCTTAGGTGGATTTCTTATATAAACAATAGGTATGGTCACTTTTTTCGGTTTCTACTGAACGGATTTCAGCGAAACCGGTGTCCAACGATAGGGCTTCGAAAGGCCTTCGAAGTGGTGTATAAACCGCGGGGATGTGTGGGGAGGTGCGGGTAAAAAGTCCAAAAAACCGAATTTTTCAGATGTTTTGCGTCAAAAGTGGCGCAAAATTTTCAGTAAAAATTTCCAAAAAATTTAGAATGGTACGGCGCGGAATACCCTACGACACGATACCAAGAAGTCAGAGATCGAAAGAAGGTAAGTGGTTCAATTAAATTGTTTTCTATATTATTAAGCCAAAATTTTTCTAAGTGTTTTTCAGTAGTTTAAATTTTTGTAAATTGGTCAAAATTTGTATAAATAGTGTTATTTCACTTAGATCTTGTATATCGAATGAATTTTGAATAAATTATTTGACTTTGAAAAATTCGTCTTGTATGGAGATTTTCTAAATCGTCAGAGCTTAGGTGGATTTCTTATATAAACAATAGGTATGGTCACTTTTTTCGGTTTCTACTGAACGGATTTCAGCGAAACCGGTGTCCAACGATAGGGCTTCGAAAGGCCTTCGAAGTGGTGTATAAACCGCGGGGATGTGTGGGGAGGTGCGGGTAAAAAGTCCAAAAAACCGAATTTTTCAGATGTTTTGCGTCAAAAGTGGCGCAAAATTTTCAGTAAAAATTTCCAAAAAATTTAGAATGGTACGGCGCGGAATACCCTACGACACGATACCAAGAAGTCAGAGATCGAAAGAAGGTAAGTGGTTCAATTAAATTGTTTTCTATATTATTAAGCCAAAATTTTTCTAAGTGTTTTTCAGTAGTTTAAATTTTTGTAAATTGGTCAAAATTTGTATAAATAGTGTTATTTCACTTAGATCTTGTATATCGAATGAATTTTGAATAAATTATTTGACTTTGAAAAATTCGTCTTGTATGGAGATTTTCTAAATCGTCAGAGCTTAGGTGGATTTCTTATATAAACAATAGGTATGGTCACTTTTTTCCGTTTCTACTGAACGGATTTCAGCGAAACCGGTGTCCAACGATAGGGCTTCGAAAGGCCTTCGAAGTGGTGTATAAACCGCGGGGATGTGTGGGGAGGTGCGGGTAAAAAGTCCAAAAACAAATTATTGAATAAATTATTGAATAAATTATTTGACTTTGAAAAATTCGTCTTGTATGGAGATTTTCTAAATCGTCAGAGCTTAGGTGGATTTCTTATATAAACAACTAGCGACCCGCTCGCGGCTTCGCACGCTTTAACCACAGAATGATTTACTTAATACACTAAAATTATATTTATGTTTCAATATACCTATAATGTATGCTTGCAATGAACTTGAGATTTCTAATGTGAAAATTATTAAAACCTTAGGTGGCATTTTCGTACCTCCCATAAGAGAGATGCAACTGTCAATATATTAATATCTTTAAACTTTTGCCTTATGGAGTCTTTAGGATAAATTGTAGTTATAACTATATAGTTATAGTTATATCGATACTTACAATAAAATCCTAACTCATCGGTGTCTGTACGTGGAAGATATATTAGAAAAAATATTATTATGGACATTTAAATATTTAATAGAACTTGATCAGTTTGTTTGTTTATCTCTGCGTTCACGATAATCGATGCGATGCTTAACCGATTTAAGTGCAGTTTTGTAATTTGGCTAACTTCCTTTAAATATTTAGTATTAGTTTTATTTTAATCGGTTCACACAAAATTAAAACCAGATTCACGCTGTATCCAGCCTATAGCAGGGAAGATAGAGGGAACTTAAGTGTTAAGATACTGCGTATGATATATGACTGACGTGAAATGAATATATGATTAAATTTCAATTCAATCCTCCAAGTGGGAATCGAACCCATAACGTCACGTCACTGGCACAATTTTGTGCCCCTACGCCGCGACGGTCTTTAATATTCATACAGAATGGAAGCTTCAGCGCACCCTTTACGGGGAGTATATAGGATAAACTATTATTATATAAAAATAATTAAAAATATAATAGTTTATTAAACCCATACCTAAAGAAATTAATCAAGATACCTCAGCAGTTTACACGTAGGATCTAAACCTGTATTTCCTGTGACGCAGTTACGCATCTATGCAGATACCAATAACGCAATCACATACTACTACAAAATATTACTAAAAGTTAAGCAACTTTGAACTTTGCCGCCAATACCTACGACTCGTATGTTTGCGTCTTTAATGACAAATAGCGTTTTATTTTAATATCAACGATAATACCTAAAATTTACTTTGTATGAAAAAATAACTTTTTCCTTCCATTTTTTTAATTGTATTAGGCTTTTATAGTACTTTTTAATTGTATTAGGCTTTTATAGTTAAAACTATGGTTTCATTTAAAGTGGTACTGATAAAAACATTATATAATTGACTATATAATATCTATAGTGATTTTTTAGTGAATAGAATTATTATTATTATTACAACACTTGCGAAGAGAGCATATTTCGGGCATTTTTTAAATTCTTATACCTTTTGAGAAACTACCAACATTCTTATCGTTAATAATTTTTTTTTTAAATAAAAAAAACATTTGAATATTTTGTCTAAATTTTTCGTCATAATGACGCGAAAATATTCAAAATGTTCAAAATTAAAAGTTTAAAAATGTTGGTTGAAAATAATTATACTGTAGGAGGATACCTTTATATGTACTGTTTAAATCTGTTGTTTTATGATATTATGTAGAATAATATAGTCTATAGATCGAATCACACATTCCTCTTCACACTTTTTATTCTTTAACTATAATAAGTAAATATATTTAACGTTATAACGTTATATTAAACGTATTAATAAAATTAATTAAATTTATTAATACGTTTCAAGTATTCATTTGTTTTGAATATAACATTAAGATTGATTCATAAAACATATTTGGCACTTCCTTAACTTGATTATTTCATCTATTTTTTTATATACAAAGTTTTGATTAAGTTCTCTTGAGAAATATATATTGAGAAATATATGTACTGTAAATGAATGTAACGTACCTACGTGCCAATGATTAAAATGTATTGATATCCCCACGTGATCCATCTAAACCCAATATAAACTTTTATAAACTATAGCAACCAACTCGCGGCTTCACCACATTTGTGAATTATTTGTTTGTTTCGATACAGGGAATTACTTGAAAGTTTGTATTAATTTTTTTTAAAACAGCACCGATTTTTATAAAATTTGAAAGTCAGACTCTTTAAAATATTTCATTGAACGCGTGTTTCATGGTTTTTAGAATTCATCCCGTAAGAGTTCAAATACTGGGTTGAAAGTTTATATGGAAAAATCTTTAAATCGCCACCGATTTTTATAAAAACTTAAATTCAGACTGTTAAAAATATTGTAATGAACACGTTTCGTACAGAGTAACAGAGGCCGGTCGTGGCGCAGCGGCACAAAGTGTGACTGTAAACCGACTGGTTGTGGGTTCGATCCCCACTCGAGGAGATGAAATATTTACTTAAATTTATATTTCCATTTCTTCGCTCTGGTGTCGAGGCAAAGTGCGGCGTTGAGTTCTGCCACTTAACACGCAATGCCTCCGGAATTCGGCAGAAAGTGGGGAACGGATTGTCTTTCACTACGTTCCCTCTGCCTACCCTGCAGTGTGCGGGATACAGCGTGAAGCTGATTTATTTTTATTAACACGTTTCGTGGTTTTTTTTTAAAATTCACCCCTAAGGGTGCTAATAAGCAGGCGAAGTTGCTCCGCGACCGCTAGTTTTAATGTAATAACATACAATATATTTATAAAAATGAGAATGTATTGTTTTGTTTAATAGCTCCTCATAGTTATTACAACACATGCAAGGAAAGATCATTTTAGAAAGTTGTTTAATTATATTAGAATTATAAAAACTACCAACATTTTTATGGTGAATAAAATATTTTATCAAATAAAAAAAAGTGTCTATGTTTTCCACCTGAAAACACTAAGGGTAGAAAAAATATAAATATATATATATAAAAATATAGATACCACATTAGTATCAATACACTATGCTGGTAACAATAATTGAAAAAAATTATATACTACTTACGGGATAACTTTGTATGCAAAGTTTAAAACTATTAATTATATACATACATATACATATCTAAAGTATATATATATATATATATATATATATATATAATATTAGTATAGATATATAGGCATCTAAAATATAAATATATATATTAGATATTGATGTCTTCTATAAAATTGCAGTACATCACTTTGCGCTATTGTCAATAATTTCCACAACGTAGGCGATATAAGGTTTTTTTTGGTACTTTTTTACACGTTAATCGTGTAATTGTAAAAGAATTTTCCTTATCGGGTCTATTTAATCCTAGTGCTGGTGGTGTCGT
>CAKJTV020000118.1:0-10915 GCA_917862395.2 Heliconius sara | reverse complement strand
GAAAAATTTTTTTTGTTTTTTTTAAAAATTTGGGATTTTACTTTAAAAAATCCCAAATAGGGGAAATATCTAGTGTGAATTTTTAAAAAAAAAAAGGGGTTTTGTTTTTTAATTTTCTTGGATATAACCAAAAGTTGGTGTAAAAAAGTAGCAATTTTTAATTATTTGCTTTTTAAAATCCCCCCTTAGCGAATATACAAAATTTAATGTTTATCGTTGTTTTAATTTATCATACACAAGATAAACTCTTATTTGGTTCCATTTTAAGCTAAAAGAGAAGTAATCAATAAACTTAATTTGCCTGTATTTATAACCTAACTACATCTTTTTGATTTTAATTTAGACGAGCCTAAAACTTAGCAACCCACAACTCTTTTTAAAAAAGTAACCCATTTATTTAAAACAAGTAATTGAAAATTATTTATTGTTTCCTAACATTTCATATACTTTACTAAGAAAATCGTCTTTTCCATAACCCGTTTTCGATGAAACAGAAACAGTATCTATTGAGTTGTGCAAGTGATCCAATATGAACTGGTATATGACTGCACTCGTTAAGAGATTTTCTAAAAGACTCATAGTCCCTAATCCATTCCTCAATCTTAGAGGCATCCTCTATGTCTACCTTGTTAACGTACAAAGCACAGGAACCTCATATCTAGACATCAAAGAAATAGAATACATCATATTGGACATAAAAAAGAGGATCCTGAGAAACATGACTATCAACTAAATACATCATTACAAGATTTCCTATCTGACTTGAAATAGTCTCTAATAATATATCCTGGAGATGACCACGTAAAAGTTTCAATCTGACCAGGTGTGTCTATAATGATTCTATTCAGGTGTGACTATTTAATTTGTATGTGTTTGTCCAAGTGTCTAATAAAGAAAAGATTCAAAGCCGTTGTGATTGCTCCACATTTGGTCCGATATTATATTTGTTCATGACATCAAAAAAAAGTCTATATGATCTCTAATATCTATATTAAGAGGCATATTTGTTGTGTAAGAACTGCTGGATCCAAATTGATAGAAAAAATATTAGAATTCAACCCAGTGCTTTTATCGATACTACATTCATTAGAGAAATCCAAGAGTATAAGCGCTGACAAAAGGACGTTTTTTCCAGTTCCTGCCATACCTATAACTAAGAAAACAGTGTAAGTATCGTCTTTAAGATGTATATTTTCAATTTTTTCATTGATATTTTCTAAAGGTTTCAGTTTTATCTTGTTTATCTCTTGTTGTGCTCATGGGGATTTACATAATTTATTTTTTTACAATTCTTCTAATGAAAGTTCTATTTAAAACAAAGATCCCCTCTGAAACTAAATACAAAACATTTTTTAGTATTATATTTGCAAATTTGTTGACAAATAAAAAATTGCTAGTTTATAGTCTGTTAATAAATCCTAAAATACATTTAAATTTTGAGTTTTTTTTTGAAAATAAAAAATTATCGTTGGATAATGCTTCTACTAAATTTATTCTTTAATAAAAGAACAATAAAATGTAAATTAAAAATTTATATAAGAAAAATCTGGTATTACCATAAATGATATCAATTTTATAAATACTGAGGAAGTTTGATGCTATTTGTAATAAAATATCTCAACTGCACGGATTTAACCTCTGTATTGTACCATATGTTATTACTTCAGATTGTGTGTTATCAGGATTCACGATACTTAACAGACAAAACTTTGAAATCCGAGTCATATCGAGGCATACACCCAGTCACTAGTCCGTAAAAAGACTCTTGAAAGCATTTCCTTAGAATATAGAACGAATGGAGCTGCGATGTATGATTCCGAAGTTAAAAGATCTGTATTCTGAAGTTCAAATCATTAAAATGTGCTAAGTATTGTGCTATATCGCTAGCTTTTTTAATAATTCTTAAATAAATAAATAAAATCAGCTTCACGCTGTATCCCGCACACAGCAGGGTAGGCAGAGGGAACTTAGTGAAAGACACTCCGCTCCCCACTTTCTGCCGAATTCTGGAGGCATTGCGTGTTAAGTGGCAGAACTCAACGCCGCGCTTGTCCTCGACACCAGAGCGAAGAAATGGAAATATAAATTTAAGTAAATATTTCATCTCCTCGAGTGGGGATCGAACCCACAACCAGTCGGTTTGACAGTCACACTTTGTGCCGCTGCGCCACGACCGGCCTCATAAGATATTGCTTATAATTCTTGCTTCATAATAAATTATTTATTAAACAAATAAAGAACTTTATTTCTAAATATCTTTGTTGCTAGCAGGCTATTCAACTAGAAATACTAAAGACATTTCAGATTTTAAAATTATGTATTTAATAAATTCTTATATACTTTTTTAGAGATCTAAAACATGTAGTTTCATAAATATTCCAGATCTGATTTTAAAAAAGTTTCCGCCTGCATATATGATGCTAAATAACTGACGGTAGCAACATCTACATAAAGATCCATTGTTTCACAAAAGAATTTAGAAAAAAAGCAAAATTCTAAGAGTTTGTAGTATTGTTTTAAATTATATATAAGGTTCTTAAGTCGTTCAGGGGAATTAGCTCAGTGGTAGAGCGTTTGCTTAGCATGTAAGAGGTCACGGGTTCGATACCCATATTCTCCACTTTTTATTGGTAATATAAATTTGAAGCCCAATTTTGCTATGAAATTTATGATACTTTTGAGATTTAATTACTACTAACAGATAATGCGAATCTTTCGCTCTACATCTTGTTCAAAATTTAAGCAACAGATATTAATCTAAAAAAATATTTTTAGTGTAAGTGCTGTAGTTAAGAAGCTTTGATAATATTTTTATAACTGCAGTAGATCTTTTTACCGACTCAGGATGGACTAGAGCTTGTGTGTTTTATGTATATGTTCTAATGGTAAAACTAATAGAGATCCTATTATTCAAAAAATCGGTGAGAAGATCACTAAATGAAAGCGAGGAGAAATTTTGAGGAATTTGTGTTGTTAGTTGACTTTAACATGACAAGTAAGAGCTTAAAAGCTTACCTTATGAAAAATGGCATTATAGTGGAGATTAGATCCAATGGATGAGAGGCAGTAGGTTGTATAAAGAGGATCCAAACTATCTTATTGACTGTCTGTAAAAGAACTATAATGACTACTATCGTATCATCGTTGATTACGGTGTTGATTGGTATCTAGAGTTTCCATTTAGATATTAGCTTATGATTGCTTCGTGAAACTATATAAGCTAGTATACGAGTCGAGTGATGCAGAGCAGCTCTTCTCTAAGACGCGATAACTACAATTAAAATTCTCTTTTAAGATGTAACAAAAGCCATATCAATCTTTCTCAGATAATGTTCCTTTTGAAAATATATAATGACGATTGTTAGAGAGAATATTACATAAAAATATCTATATGTCATAGTGAAGTTATAAAATAGGGATTCGATCAAATCTTTAATATTTTTAAGGGAAATGACAAAAATCATTTTTACAAAGTAGTTAAAAGTGTATTTAGAACTAAAATAAGTTATATATAACTTCAATAAAGCGCTTGGAATTCTAATTATATTGTAAGATACAACTATTAAGCTTTATCTTTTAAAATATAGTATTTTTTTTATGCATGAATTAGAAAAATGAACCATTTATTTCCAACAGATTTAACTAATAAAGAGTATTATATAATAATATTGCACTTTATTTTTTATTTTTAAAAAATTATAAATTTTAACCCCACAAGAAGAAATAAAATAAATGAGTTTCCTTAAAAAAAATATTTATTTTAAGAAAAGTTATACTGGTAGAACAGCTGGCGGAAGCATTATGGAAAGCTTCTTGAGTAAAGGCCGCATTCTACCAGGTTACTCAATTTATTTTTTTTAATTTTATCATTTGACTGCGGCATATACATCTAATGTAAAAAAAATTAAAATTACTAAAAAAGTTCCTTTACTTTCAGATCAAAAGAAATTTGTAAAAAACACCCCTAACATAACTGAAAGTCCGTCTTTAAAAGAAAGAAAAATTAAATGAAACAATCATTTCAAAACTTTGAATGGTACAATAGTTTTAACCCCCTGGTTAAAATTCTGCGAAATCTGGAAAAAAATTCAAATAAGTAATATTGGTGTATAATAAATGCAGAAAAAATTGAAAAGTCAGGTCCGCAAAATTATCGAAATAGGGTCTACGGGCGTGAAAAATTAGAGTTGTGTTTCTATCTGTGGTATTATTTCCACATGTTTAAAAAATATTATTTTTTAACCCCAGATAAAAAATAAATAAAATGATTAATAAAAAATAAAAAAAATATATGTCAAGGCCAAGTGGGCCGATTGTAGAAAGTGCCCTTGAGAGGTACTATCCGAATTAAAAAAACTTTTGAAAGCATTTATTTGTAATATAGAAGTGAAAAAGCTGTTATGGGGGGTTTTGAAGCTTTAAACACTTCTATTTCTAAGAGTAAATCGTCAGTTGTGTAAAGTATTGTTATGGAACACTTGCTTTAATTGAACTACGAGCATCATAATAACTTACTAAATTTTCTCTAAAACAGGGATTGTAAATAATCTTTTTACAAATTCACTTCTAAATCAAGTTAACCTTCAGTCTAATCATTTTTGATAAATTTTATTGATTTTGAGCGAATAAATTCATCATACGATAGTGGCGTAACACTGGGGTGGGCACCCAAAGTGATAGTACCTCTCAAGGGCACTTTCTACAATCGGCCCACTTGGCCTTGACATATATTTTTTTTATTTTTTATTAATCATTTTATTTATTTTTTATCTGGGGTTAAAAAATAATATTTTTTTAAACATGTGGAAATAATACCACAGATAGAAACACAACTCTAATTTTTCACGCCCGTAGACCCTATTTCGATAATTTTGCGGACCTGACTTTTCAATTTTTTCTGCATTTATTATACACCAATATTACTTATTTGAATTTTTTTTCCAGATTTCGCAGAATTTTAACCAGGGGTTAAAACTATTGTACCATTCAAAGTTTTGAAATGATTGTTTCATTTAATTTTTCTTTCTTTTAAAGACGGACTTTCAGTTATGTTAGGGGTGTTTTTTACAAATTTCTTTTGATCTGAAAGTAAAGGAACTTTTTTAGTAATTTTAATTTTTTTTACATTAGATGTATATGCCGCAGTCAAATGATAAAATTAAAAAAATAAATTGAGTAACCTGGTAGAATGCGGCCTTTACTCAAGAAGCTTTCCATAATGCTTCCGCCAGCTGTTCTACCAGTATAACTTTTCTTAAAATAAATATTTTTTTTAAGGAAACTCATTTATTTTATTTCTTCTTGTGGGGTTAAAATTTATAATTTTTTAAAAATAAAAAATAAAGTGCAATATTATTATATAATACTCTTTATTAGTTAAATCTGTTGGAAATAAATGGTTCATTTTTCTAATTCATGCATAAAAAAAATACTATATTTTAAAAGATAAAGCTTAATAGTTGTATCTTACAATATAATTAGAATTCCAAGCGCTTTAATTGAAGTTATATATAACTTATTTTAGTTCTAAATACACTTTTAACTACTTTGTAAAAATGATTTTTGTCATTTCCCTTAAAAATATTAAAGATTTGATCGAATCCCTATTTTATAACTTCACTATGACATATAGATATTTTTATGTAATATTCTCTCTAACAATCGTCATTATATATTTTCAAAAGGAACATTATCTGAGAAAGATTGATATGGCTTTTGTTACATCTTAAAAGAGATTTTAATTGTAGTTATCGCGTCTTAGAGAAGAGCTGCTCTGCATCACTCGACTCGTATACTAGCTTATATAGTTTCACGAAGCAATCATAAGCTAATATCTAAATGGAAACTCTAGATACCAATCAACACCGTAATCAACGATGATACGATAGTAGTCATTATAGTTCTTTTACAGACAGTCAATAAGATAGTTTGATCCTCTTTATACAACCTACTGCCTCTCATCCATTGGATCTAATCTCCACTATAATGCCATTTTTCATAAGGTAAGCTTTTAAGCTCTTACTTGTCATGTTAAAGTCAACTAACAACACAAATTCCTCAAAATTTCTCCTCGCTTTCATTTAGTGATCTTCTCACCGATTTTTTGAATAATAGGATCTCTATTAGTTTTACCATTAGAACATATACATAAAACACACAAGCTCTAGTCCATCCTGAGTCGGTAAAAAGATCTACTGCAGTTATAAAAATATTATCAAAGCTTCTTAACTACAGCACTTACACTAAAAAATATTTTTTTAAGATTAATATCTGTTGCTTAAATTTTGAACAAGATGTAGAGCGAAAGATTCGCATTATCTGTTAGTAGTAATTAAATCTCAAAAGTATCATAAATTTCATAGCAAAATTGGGCTTCAAATTTATATTACCAATAAAAAGTGGAGAATATGGGTATCGAACCCGTGACCTCTTACATGCTAAGCAAACGCTCTACCACTGAGCTAATTCCCCTGAACGACTTAAGAACCTTATATATAATTTAAAACAATACTACAAACTCTTAGAATTTTGCTTTTTTTCTAAATTCTTTTGTGAAACAATGGATCTTTATGTAGATGTTGCTACCGTCAGTTATTTAGCATCATATATGCAGGCGGAAACTTTTTTTAAAATCAGATCTGGAATATTTATGAAACTACATGTTTTAGATCTCTAAAAAAGTATATAAGAATTTATTAAATACATAATTTTAAAATCTGAAATGTCTTTAGTATTTCTAGTTGAATAGCCTGCTAGCAACAAAGATATTTAGAAATAAAGTTCTTTATTTGTTTAATAAATAATTTATTATGAAGCAAGAATTATAAGCAATATCTTATGAGGCCGGTCGTGGCGCAGCGGCACAAAGTGTGACTGTCAAACCGACTGGTTGTGGGTTCGATCCCCACTCGAGGAGATGAAATATTTACTTAAATTTATATTTCCATTTCTTCGCTCTGGTGTCGAGGACAAGCGCGGCGTTGAGTTCTGCCACTTAACACGCAATGCCTCCAGAATTCGGCAGAAAGTGGGGAGCGGAGTGTCTTTCACTAAGTTCCCTCTGCCTACCCTGCTGTGTGCGGGATACAGCGTGAAGCTGATTTTATTTATTTATTTAAGAATTATTAAAAAAGCTAGCGATATAGCACAATACTTAGCACATTTTAATGATTTGAACTTCAGAATACAGATCTTTTAACTTCGGAATCATACATCGCAGCTCCATTCGTTCTATATTCTAAGGAAATGCTTTCAAGAGTCTTTTTACGGACTAGTGACTGGGTGTATGCCTCGATATGACTCGGATTTCAAAGTTTTGTCTGTAAGTATCGTGAAATCCTGATAACACACAATCTGAAGTAATAACATATGGTACAATACAGAGGTTAAATCCGTGCAGTTGAGATATTTTATTACAAATAGCATCAAACTTCCTCAGTATTTATAAAATTGATATCATTTATGGTAATACACAGATTTTTCTTATATAAATTTTTAATTTACATTTTATTGTTCTTTTATTAAAGAATAAATTTAGTAGAAGCATTATCCAACGATAATTTTTTATTTTCAAAAAAAAACTCAAAATTTAAATGTATTTTAGGATTTATTAACAGACTATAAACTGCCATTTTTTATTTGTCAACAAATTTGCAAATATAATACTAAAAAATGTTTTGTATTTAGTTTCAGAGGGATCTTTGTTTTAAATAGAACTTTCATTAGAATAATTGTAAAAAAATAAATTATTTAATCCCCATGAGCACAACAAGAGATAAACAAGATAAAACTGAACCTTTAGAAAATATCAATGAAAAAATTGAAAATATACATCTTAAAGACGATACTACTGTTTTCTTAGTTATAGGTATGGCAGGAACTGGAAAAACGTCCTTTTGTCAGCGCTTATACTCTTGGATTTCCTCTAATGAATGTAGTATCGATAAAAGCACTGGTTTGAATTCTAATATTTTTTCTATCAATTTGGATCCAGCAGTTCTTAACACAAATATGCCTCTTAATATAGATATTAGAGATCATATAGACTTTTTTGATGTCATGAACAAATATAATATCGGACCAAATGGAGCAATCACAACGGCTTTGAATCTTTTCTTATTAGACATTGACAAACACATTAACAAATTAGAATAGTCACACCTGAATAGAATCATTATAGACACACCTGGTCAGATTGAAACTTTACGTGGTCATCTCCAGGATATATTATTAGAGACTATTTCAAGTCAGTAGGAAATCTTGTAATGATGTATTTAGTTGATAGTCATGTTTCTCAGGATCCTTCTGTTTTTATGTCCAATATGATTCTATTCTATTTCTTTGATGTCTAGATATGAGGTTCCTGTGCTTTGTACGTTTAACAAGGTAGACATAGAGGATGCCTCTAAGATTGAGGAATGGATAGGGGACTATGAGTCTTTTAGAAATCTCTTAAACGAGTGCAGTCATATACCAGTTTCATATTGGATCACTTGCACAACTTCAATAGATACTGTTTCTGTTTCATCGAAAACGGGTTATGGAAAAGACGATTTTCTTAGTAAAGTATATGAAATGTTAGGAAACAATAATAATTTTCAATTACTTGTTTTAAATAAATGGGTTACTTTTTTAAAAAGAGTTGTGGGTTGCTAAGTTTTAGGCTCGTCTAATTAAAATCAAAAGATGTAGTATTAGGTTATAAATACAGGCAAATTAAGTTTATGATTACTTCTCTTTTAGCTTAAAATGGAACCAAATAGAGTTTATCTTGTGTATGATAAATTAAAACAACGATAAACATTAAATTTTGTATATTCGCTATGGAAGATTTTAAGGAAGCACTAATTATATTGCTACTTTTACACCAACTGATGGTTATATACAGAGATTAGAGCATGCTTTGTTTTTGATATACACACTTAGATATTGCATATTTGGATTTTTATGTAAAATCCCATATTTATTTTAAAAAACAAAATAAAATTTACGGCTATTTTGTAAATTTAGATTTATAATATTCTTTTGGTAGAATGAATATCTTTAACTTGAAAGATTGTAATAATGTGACTAAAATAGGAGCTAATAATTGTCAAGTTGTGATGAAATATCCAACTGCACGTATGGAAACCTGTATTGTACCATATTTCCTTACTTGGAATGGTATAATATCTAGCTTCCACGATACACATAGACTTGTACTTAAAAATCCGGTCTCAATCAAATCATGAATTCAGTCATTGTCATTAAAAAAACTTTTGAAAGCATTTATTGTAATATAGAAGTGAAAAAGCTGTTATGGGGGTTTTGAAGCTTTAAACTTCTATTTCTAAGAGTAAATCGTCAGTTGTGTAAAGTATTGTTATGGAACACTTGCTTTAATTGAACTACGAGCATCATAATAACTTACTAAATTTTCTCTAAAACAGGGATTGTAAATAATCTTTTTACAAATTCACTTCTAAATCAAGTTAACCTTCAGTCTAATCATTTTGATAAATTTTATTGATTTTGAGCGAATAAATTCATCATACGATAGTGGCGTAACACTGGGGTGGGCACCCAAAGTGATAGTACCTCTCAAGGGCACTTTCTACAATCGGCCCACTTGGCCTTGACATATATTTTTTTATTTTTTATTAATCATTTTATTTATTTTTTATCTGGGGTTAAAAAATAATATTTTTTTAAACATGTGGAAATAATACCACAGATAGAAACACAACTCTAATTTTTCACGCCCGTAGACCCTATTTCGATAATTTTGCGGACCTGACTTTTCAATTTTTTCTGCATTTATTATACACCAATATTACTTATTTGAATTTTTTTTCCAGATTTCGCAGAATTTTAACCAGGGGTTAAAACTATTGTACCATTCAAAGTTTTGAAATGATTATTATATAATACTCTTTATTAGTTAAATCTGTTGGAAATAAATGGTTCATTTTTCTAATTCATGCATAAAAAAAATACTATATTTTAAAAGATAAAGCTTAATAGTTGTATCTTACAATATAATTAGAATTCCAAGCGCTTTAATTGAAGTTATATATAACTTATTTTAGTTCTAAATACACTTTAACTACTTTGTAAAAATGATTTTGTCATTTCCCTAAAAAATATTAAAGATTTGATCGAATCCCTATTTTATAACTTCACTATGACATATAGATATTTTATGTAATATTCTCTCTAACAATCGTCATTATATATTTTCAAAAGGAACATTATCTGAGAAAGATTGATATGGCTTTTGTACATCTTAAAAGAGATTTTAATTGTAGTTAATCGCGTCTTAAGAAAGCCTCTAACTCACTCGATATACTATAGTTCACGAAGAAATCATAGCTAATATCTTTAACTCAATAAAAGTTATCCTTTATACAACATGCATTCAATCTTGTCAAATCCACATAATGCATTGTTTTTATAAGTATTAGCCTCACTGTCATGTTAACACTAACAACCATTTTCAAAGTAACTTTAACTCCTTCTTTCATTTATGATCTTACACACAATTTATTGAATCATCGGCTTTCTATTATGTTTACCACTGAACTTATTGACATAAAACCAATGTTAGTCCATTGATGTAAAAAAGACACGCAGTTATAAAATTATCAGGTTAAAAATCTACGCAGTTACACTAAAAAATATTTTTTAAGATTAATATCTGTTGCTTAAATTTTGAACAAGATGTAGAGCGAAAGATTCGCATTATCTGTTAGTAGTAATTAAATCTCAAAAGTATCATAATTTCATAGCAAAAATTGGGCTTCAAATTTATATTACCAATAAAAAGTGGAGAATATGGGTATCGAACCCGTGACCTCTTACATGCTAAGCAAACGCTCTACCACTGAGCTAATTCCCCTGAACGACTTAAGAACCTTATATATAATTTAAAACAATA
>CAKJTV020000117.1:0-62830 GCA_917862395.2 Heliconius sara | reverse complement strand
TTAGAGCTATTTCACAAGCATAGTGTAACAATAAGTATTCGCGGACTTACTACAACTTCTAGTAGAAAAGCGTTGTATTTTAGTCAGAGACTACGGCAGTACTCCTGCTACAATTTCTTCCGTACATGACTTGCATGCCAGTTGCAATAACTGATGCTCAGTACTGCTTTAAAATAGATTTACTTTATTATTATTTTTTAATTTTACGCAGTATCCCGTATACAGGGAAGGAGCCTAGTCTTGAGACATTACGTGTTGAGTAGCGAAACTCAACGCCGTGCTTTACCTTATTACAAGAGCAAAGAGATTAAAATATTAAATAATTTATTTATTCGTCTGAGTAGGAATCAAACATGCAACCATCGCGCTTACATTCATACGTTGTACCACTGCTTGAACCAATCAAATATTATTATAGTTAGAAATAACTTCAATATTATTTCACATTACATAATTTTTATGGCTCATTTTACCTATTTATATTTTATAATAACAGAATGTATGAGATAAATACAAATATTATTTTGTTTATGTTTCTACTATAATGTGTAATTAATGTAATTTTCAAACAGAATATGCCTATCGATTCTATAACAGTTTTCTATTACAGCATTCAGATGTATATAAAACTTTTGTGCTTGAAGTAAAAAGAAACTACGCTTTGTATCGCAGCATCTGATATTTTCTCTTTTGGATTTTTATTTTTTATCCTCTAAAAACTTAAACGAGGTACTTCAAATAAAATTTCAATTTATGGGTAGCGTTCTTTGTAAACTTCGTTGTTTTTATATTTTAATTATGTTTTACTAAGAATTATCTTTTCACGATCATCATTTAAAAAATATAATATATAACTTACTTATTTCAAACGTATACTTTAATTTAAACGTAACTTATATTAATAAAATTTTAAATTTAAGTACAATTTAAATCTAAAACTAAACTATATCTAAGACTACTGCCTTCAATGTTAGCATAATGTGACACCGATCGCTATATAACACGCATGTTACAACTTATTTGCTAATTAATAACATAAACATTTAACACCTTCTACGTTCAAATTTTTATACGTTTCCTGGATACATATTTTTCTTTCCCAAGTGTGGAATAACACTTTAAAAATGTTAAAAATATATATAACTTAACTTTGGAGAAATATTAATAAACATTTTTTTTTATTTTTACTCTTTGTTTACATGTAGCAAAGTGAGCAATACTCGTCACTCTCTGCCAAATTCTGGAGGCATTGGATGTTGAGTGGTGGAACTCAACGCCGCGGTTTTGTCTTGACACCAGAGCGAAGAACTGAAAATGGAATATTTCATCTTTTGGGGTAGAAATCGAACTTGCAAATCATGTTTACAGTCACATGCCTGTGCCACGACTGGACTGTAAATTAATTTTGTAAGAATATTCAAAGTAATCACTTTAATATATAGTTAATCTTACACAGAACGTTGCTGTATAATTGTGAAAGTAAAGAGTGAAAGAAACTCAATTTTACTTTGCTCGCAAATAAGTTGTAGGATAGAATGATTCGGGATTGATGACGTGCCTTATATTAGCGGGATCGGTAGGTGTAAAGACATATATACAATTTCTACAATATGTCGACAAATATTCCAGTATTAATTTAATTATCACAGCATTTTATTTCTAAGTTCAAAATAATATTTAGAAACATCTAACTATCTATATCTTTCTTCTATACATATAACAAAAAAATAAAAATATCGCATCTACATTGAATATATTTACGAAATAATAATTGAACTTAATATCCAAAATCCATACAAAACAATCCATGAAATAGTTCGAAGCACCCGACGCTCAGTATAGGCATTTCAAAACCAGGACATTAAGAGATACGTATACGGGTTTCATTACTCTGAAATGTTAGTCCCTCGGTAAATGGACGGTGATCCCGGTCTTTGAGTTGACGCCTTAATGGATGAAGAACAACCTCGCTGAATGATAATTGAATTACGAATTTGCTGTATAGGTATTTGTAGTATTTGTTGTTGTTTGTTAGTTGAGTTTCATGTGATTTTGTGGATTAAAGATAATTATATTCTAAATCTTCCGTGTCTACAGTAAGAAGAAAAGGCATATTGCCTATATTAATGTATGTATTTGTCATATATATTCAATATGATTGCGTGTTATAAATGGGGTTTAATTTGCATTTACATGTAATGTAGATTATATCCTATAATATTATGAATCTGAAATAAATTCTATTCAAAACTTAGAGAAAATATGCGATATAACAAATTATATCTTTAGTTAGTACTCTTTTCCATAAAATTTATGTAGTGTTGCGAGTTTTCTCAACGTTTACCTTAAAAACTTTACGCCTTATATTGTAGTTTCGATAGGAAATGTTATATCTTGCAGCGTACTACATCCGGTGCAACTTTATAATGTTATGAAATTCAGTAACTTACTGCTTTCTACATATTATTAAACCACGTTAGTACAGTAGTTTTATGCATGTTTATTATTTTTAAAATGAAATTATCACAGTGGCCATTGTCGAAGTAAACGAATATATTCAAACCACAAAAACAATATATAAACATATTATAAAACACAAACAAACGTATAAAAATAAGTAAAATATTTACATAATCATTTATCATAACATTTTAAACATTATAATATAACGTAATAAGAAAAAGTATTACGACTTGTGACAGATATCCAATATTCTCCACAGCGCTTCGCACGTACAGCGGAATACTTATAGAACACAAATCAAGCGAGAAAAATGAAAGAATAGAAGCGAGACAAAGCAGCTCGATCGACAAGAATTTCATTGTGAAATATTGACAAATGCGAAGAAAATGGCGATTTTAACTTGATTCCTACAAAATTGATTTTATAAGAAAATGTCAGCCACGTCGTACATTGTTTAATAGATTTTTATTTAACTTAATGTCGACATGACTAATTGGATATTGTTATTTTTTGCTTAATTTTGATCGACGTGACATACACGGTGAATGGAATACCCATTATTATAGTTTAGTTAAGAGGTGACGAGCTGAAAGACCGCTTATGACAGTAAGCAAGTCTCAACACGCAGCATCTCAAATTCGGGTTGAATAAGTAGAATAGGATGTTTTATTTTCTTTACCTGGCCACCCGTCTAACAAGGTATAAAGAAAACCTAGTGCACCCCAGACGCTGCTGCACGCTGCTGCACGCTACACGTATTAAATATACAAAGCGTCACATTGGGTTTTTTTACGAAATATTAATAAAGCATAAAAAATATATGCTTTATTAATAAAAATAACTAGCATCTATTATTAAAGATTAATCACTAAGATTAGAGAGGGAGTGATTATTTATTTATTTTTCATCCGCATTAGTTAATTAATTTTATAATAAATTTAACATCCATATGAATTTAACATTCAACTTTTGATTCCTACAGACTATCTTTTTGTTAAAGCAACTCTTGCAATTCATTTAAAACTTTATTCTACTGTATTGTGTATTTTTATCTTTATTTTAAGTTAGTTTGCAGTTTGATTCCTGTGTATAATATAGCGAGTAATTGTCGCATATATTTTGTTTCGTTTCATTATCATAGAAAATGTAAGTTGAAATATGAGTACGGAGTGTCTTGGTACTAGGTACCCTTTGCCTGCTATACGGGGTAAAACATACCTACAACAATTTTTTGTTTTGCAACAAAAATTACATGAAATTTCAACAAAATGTATACCTCTAAATATTTTAAATTTTCGTATCTAATAAATGAAAATTGATAACAACTGTTTAACAAAAATCGAATGCCAATAATTACGCATGAGTTAAATAAATGAACGTTGTTGATGCCTTTTGTTGTTTTTAAACACATGCCCTCTAAATAAATTTAAATTCTAAAAAACCAGCTTTTGTTTATTCAAAATTGAAACACATATATTTATCATTCCATCATTTATGCTTCAAGTATTAGATACGATTACGTATATATAAAACCTCGTTTGTTTTGTTTAGTTGTTGGATAAAAACAATATGAGATATTTGTTTGCGTTTCCCGCATTAAAAGATAAAAGGTGAAACATACAAAAGTCCATGGAAGTAAAAGCGTAGAAGACATGAAAACAAATTTAATACAAAGCAGTCGTGTCAAGTTGTAATTTTAAACAAACGCGTCTACTTGCCAGCGCTCTCCACTGTGTACTATATGATCCCCGTAAAAAGAAATCCATTGAATTTGACAGCTTACTCTATAATTTTCTGGTTCGTTGAATTTTCAGCAATTTACTTTGAATTTGCAAGCGTAATTTTGAGCTACATCTTATTTTTTTATTTTCAACTAGCGACCTGCTCGCGGTTCCGCCCGCTACAGTACTTAATTATTTACTTATTTGTAATATATCATGTATGCAAATTATATTTAAGGAATTTCCATAAGAATATTCAATAGAATGTTTGAAAAAAAACAACTAATCGATACTTACAATAAAATCGTAACTCATCGTTTTCTGTGCGTGAAAGATGAGATGAGAGAAGAGATTTAACTATGTAATAGACCGCGGTCGGTTTGCCTTACACCTACCGGGTTTGTATTTTTAGTCCACAATATAAACTATATTTTGTATATAGAAAAAAAAATGTAAACCAAAAAAAATATTAGAAACAAAAAAATATTTTGAGCCACTACCATAATGTTGTGATAAAATATAGTCTTAGCACAAAGATAACAAAATGCTATATATCGATTCAAATTCCAATTATGGGGCATCAGAGCAATGTGTAATTTTAAACGCTTGCGGTCGGTACACGGCTCTGCATGCTTTTTTTACTCGTACGATTTGAACATCAAATTCGACTAAACGCTGTTCGACGCAGCCCATTCATTTGTCCATTCCATTTAAAGGGTGCTTTTAACTACTACTAATTTATGCAAAATATTCACGAGGACAGATTACAGAGTGGGTTGCGTTACATTTCAGCACAGTTGGGTCACAAATTATGAAGGCAAAATTTTTGGATATGCTGTAATTTTATACAAACGCTGTATCCCGCACACATCAAGATAGGTAGTGGTGTTATGTTGGAGTTCTCACCCTTATTAATTAAGTACCTAGTGATAAGACTAAAAGTGTAAACAAGTATTTAGGTGTAAACATGTAATTAGCTTATTAGGTCTTTAGTAATCTTCCATACTTAGTTAAGTATCTTTGACACTGTAAATATAAACATTCCCACATCCCTTCCACAAACCAAAATGATCCTTTATAAGATCCCGACCTCGCTCGACGAGGCAGTCACTACCAAATCTCAACCTCGACATCACTTAAATCTTTTATACCATATTCGTAAATTTAGTTATAAATCGTATAATAAAGTATTAGTTCTTAAAAACAGTGTTTATAAATTCGCCACATAACAAATTTGGCGCAGTCGGTAGGATTGGAACAGCCGAGCTGTATAGCTAGACGACGCAAGAACGTGCCAACGGACAGCATCGCCGAGTACGGTTCCCGAAGGGATTTAAAAAGCGTCGCACGAACCATGTTCCAGTTATTGTTGCTGTGGTGAGTTGTTGAATATTGTTTGCTCATTTCCTCAATTATCTACTTACCAGTATCCATAACTCCTAATATCTAATTTCATTATTTAAACATATATCTAAAAATTATCTTTACAACCATGCCAAACACAGAGAGTGTCACTTCTTCTAGATCAGCCTTAAGCCTTGATAATTTAATCAACCTCATTCCTGTATTTAATACGGCCCTTAGTTCAGAAGTTTACAGATTTGTTCGGTCTTGCAACGCCGCTTTTGACTTAGTAAAAGAAACGGACACTAACATTTTGCTTATATATACTTTAAATCGAATAATCGGTCCATGTTCCGCAGACGTCCATGCTAGACAATTTGAAACATGGGACGAATTACGAGCATTTCTTATCGAGAAATTTTCTCAAGTAAAAACGATGTCCCACCTTTCACTAGAACTTCAATCAATGTTTCAACGTGATCGAGAAACCATTACTGATTATTATCATCGTGTCGATCTATTGAGAAGTAAAATTATTGAAAAATTGTCAGCAGAGGTCAAAGATAGTTCTTTACTAGGCAGAAAATTAAGTATCGAAGAGACTGCACTAAGCGTCTTTATCAACGGCCTTAACAGTGATCTAGGGACTATGTTACGAACAAAAGAATTCCGACAGTTATCAGATGCGGGGCGTTTTGCTATGCAAGAAGACAAAATACGTGCTATGAATAAAGATCGGCAATTGCTTTACAAAACAAGTCTCGCGATGCATAAGCCACCAAATAACATTTCAAGACTTCCGAACACACAAAACTTCAACCATCGACCCGCGAGACCTTTAAACAATTTTAATTCAAATGAACAATCATACAACACCAAAATATGTAATTATTGTAAAAATCCGGGACATCTTATTCACGAATGTCGAAAACGAGCGTACAACAATCAAAGGTTTGGTCAAAAACCACCAAGCCAACCCATGAAAGCACCACCTGAACCAAAAATAAATTCTTTAAACTCCAAGGCGGCCATCGAACAGGGCAGCTCGATGGAAACCGCTTTAGATTACTTCCTTTCGACCCAGATGCCCACAACGTCTCAATACAATCAAATCGAAAACCTACAGATAGACGATTAAATTTAACTACTACATATTCTCTTCCAAATCAAAAGTGTGATGCATCGACACAAATAAATGCAGTCTATCGCAGACAAACTTGCGATGCATCTACGCAAACTTCAGCAAATACTAAATTATCTTCAACGGCCTACGGACAGGGTAACCAGCCCCAAACTCTTGGCCATAAACTTCCTGAACCGATTTCGTTAGCCCACGAACAGGGTAACCAGCCCCAAACTCTCGGCTCTAACAAATCAAATCCTAAATCCAAGTCTAAATCCCAATTCAAAAACCGGTTCAAGAACAAATCAAAATCTCAATCCAATTCTAATTCGAACCACAATAATTCCAAATCAAAACCTAACACAACTTCTGAGCCTGAACTCGTTTCTATATCGGCATTAAATATTCCACCGGAAGATCTGCTCTACTGCAAATTTCACATAGACGGTGAACCTATTACATTACTAATAGATACAGGAGCAGCGATATCCGTTTTACAAAAAAACAAACTCGGAGCTAACCCTCTAGATGTATCGAATATAGTATCGATAGTAGGTGTGGCAGGTAAAGACAGTCCTATTCAAAGCTACGGCACAGCTAACGTTTCAATAGACAATTTCCGTAAACATAAATTCTACATAGCGGATTTAAATATCGAAGCAGACGGCATTCTAGGTTTAGATTTCATGTCTAAATCCGACGTAAATATATACATCGCATCTAAAACTATGCACGTAGGCAAACGACATTATAAACTTTTCCATAACGGCGAAAGCAAAACCAATATTAAAGACGATAAACAATTCATAGAGCATAGGACTGAAACTGTTATTACATGTACTACTCAAGATATTCAATGCGGAACAGCTATTGTCGAAAAACAAGATATCGGAAACGGACTTTCAATTCCCAACGCCCTTGTAAACATAGTTGATTATAAATTCCTAATCACATGCATTAACAAAACAAACGAAGATAAATCAATCACTATGCCCGTCGTACGAACAACTTTATATCTAAACGAGGCCCTAGATAATGAGATCGTAAATATCAATACGATAAACATGAAAAACAAAACAGACCGACGTGACATAGTACACAAACTTATTAGACGAGATCATTTAAATGCAGAAGAAAACGAGTCCCTAAATAAGAATATTGACGAATTCCCTGGAATTTTCTATATTAAAGGCGACCCTCTGTCGTTTACGAGTCACACAAAACATAATATACCTACCACATCTGAAGTACCCATTCACGCTAAAACTTATCGATTCCCACAAGTTCACGAACAAGAGGTAAAAACTCAAGTACAAAAACTTTTAGAACAAAAAATCATTAGACCAAGCACTTCACCATGGACAAGCCCCATTTGGATTGTACCAAAGAAATTAGACGCTTCTGGGAAACGAAAATGGCGTATGGTCATAGATTACCGTAAACTAAACGAAATAACAATAGGTGATAGCTATCCCTTGCCGAACATCACTGATATCCTCGACAAATTAGGTCATTCGAAATATTTTACAACTCTAGATCTTGCATCAGGGTTTCACCAAATCGAACTAGACTCTAAAGACGTCTCCAAAACGGCTCTTAGCACACCTTACGGTCATTACGAATTTCTGCGCATGCCATTTGGCCTTAAAAATGCTCCAGCCACATTTCAACGAGTCATGGACAACATTCTTTACGGCCTCCAAGGCGAACGTTGTTTTGTCTATCTAGATGACATTGTTGTGTTTGCATCCAGCCTACAAGAACATGAAGAAAAACTTCGAGAAGTCTTTTCCAGATTAAACGATTTCCATCTCAAAATTCAACCTGATAAATGTGAGTTCCTCAGACATGAAGTAGCTTACCTAGGACACATAATTTCGAGCGAAGGCGTAAAACCCAATCCAGATAAAGTTACCGCTGTTCAAAACTTCACAACTCCTAAATCATGTAAAGATATCAAGGCTTTCTTAGGACTTACAGGTTATTACCGTAGGTTCATCGCTAATTTCAGTAACATCACAAAACCTTTGACAGCCTTACTCAAGAAAGACGTTCCTTTCGTTTGGGGAGAAACACAAGAAAAAGCTTTTAATGAATGCAAACGTTTATTAACAAGTCCTCCGATTCTACAATATCCTGATTTCAGCAAAGAGATCATTCTTACAACCGACGCTTCAGTCTATGCAATAGGCGCAGTATTGTCTCAAGGTGATATAGGTAAAGATTTGCCAATTGCATACGCTTCACGGACGCTGAACAAAGCCGAAAGTAACTATTCTACTATAGAGCGAGAGTTACTCGCAATCGTTTGGGCTGTAAAGCATTTCAGACCTTATTTGTTTGGACGAAAGTTTACAATCGTAACAGATCACAAACCATTAACTTGGCTCTTCTCTGTTAAAGACCCGGGCAGTAGATTAGTTCGTTGGAGACTTAAACTAGAAGAATTTGAATATAACATCGTTTACAAAGCTGGTAAAAGCAACACTAATGCCGACGCTCTTTCTCGACCTCCAGTAATGCACACGAACGCAATTGACTTGACGCACAACTGTGAAGACAATTTCAATGACCCAGACGAATACTTGCAAACTAACTATGAACACTTTCTTTCCATTCCCACTCATAGTTATGACACACCCAACTTTAAAACATCACCTGACACCCTCTTAGACGAACGTCATAAAAATATTCTCATTCCCATATCAGCACAACTATCGGACAAAAACGACACTTTCAACAAAGCCATAAGTCTTTGTTCTAATGTGATGCCATATCTTGAAAAGTCAAAAGAGCTTTACCAGACAGATTTATTAGTTACGGACAAAAAACAAAACATTATATTTGGAGTAACACGACCGACACATTTCGACCCTTGGAATAGTGAGAGCTATTTTAAAATACTCTTATCTTGCTTACAAAAACACAACCTCAAAACACTCTGCATACCTGACCTAACGAATGATCCCACTTGTAAACTAATGGGAAACCAACAATCTCATATTACAGCATACCTAGCAGATTGTTATGACTGTGAAATAACAATTTGCCAAGACAAAGTCAAATATCCCAACAAAGACGAAATTCCCACAATTCTAAAAACGTATCACGACGACCCACTTTCTGGTCATAGAGGCATTGTAGAAACTACGCGCAAAATCCGAGAAGAATACTATTGGAAAGGAATGACCGATAATATAAAATCATACATCGAAAATTGTCATGTCTGTCAACGTAGTAAAATTCAGAGAAAAACGTTTAAAGCACCTATGGTCATTACTTCTTCTTCAACTGAACCTTTTGAACGCGTTACCATTGACTTGGTTTCATATTCGGATATTACCGGTGACTCTAATAAATACATCCTCACTCTTCAAGACGACCTAACTAGATTTGTTCAAGCATACCCCATCCCCGACAAACAAGCGAATACAGTTGCTAAAACTCTTCTTATATTCTGCCAACACTATGGAATTCCAAAACGGTTTCACTCTGATCAAGGAGGCGAATTCATGAACAACGTCTTAAAACATTTGATGAAATTATTCGGTACGAAACAGACATTTAGCACAGCCTATCATCCTCAAACGAATGGGTCTTTAGAAAGGTTCCATGCCACACTCCGTGATCACATCAGAATGTATCATCAAAGAAACAAAGGAGACTGGGATCAAATTGTTCCACTTGCAATAATGTGTCACAACACATCTCTGAATCAATCAACGGGTTACACCCCACATGAGCTTTTATTCGGGTTCAAACCTCGTCTTTTATATTCTATGAAAGATACCAATGACGACTACACGACTCACGACTACCTGGATGACCTAAATGAACGACTTAAGATTTCTCGCAAAATAGCTTTAGAAAATATTCAGTCCATGAAAGAAAAGGCTAAGGAACGTTACGACAAAAATATAAAAAACGTGGCTGATTTTAAGTTAGGAGAGAAGGTTATGCTGAAAGTACAAAATCCAAACAACTTGGATAACAAATGGGACGGCCCATATGAAGTCATACGAAAAGGCTTTAACGAAAATTATGTCATAAGAAAAGCGGGCAGAAATCAACTAGTGCATGCAAATCGCCTGCGACCCATGCATGATTCACTTCAACCTCATCAAGTTGGCTAAATAAACAATTAAAAATTACGATATATTACTTAATAATTATAATGTTTCATATTTACAACCACTTGATGATAGTTTACAAAATACTTAGTTTAGTTTACAATTTGTTCTTTTATTAAGGTTATAATATACATCCTCTTTTATCAAATAAACTTATATATTAAGGTTTATATTTACAAAATCCTACTAGAAATAATTAGGCATCAATCAACATAGGCAGGCAATCTCTTTTCAGGTTCTCTGCAACCTTAGTTGTAGGAGACCACGTTATTGAACCCTTACCTTCAAAATCTCTTGGAAACTCGTTATTTATCGTAACTTAGAGCCATTATTCCTATCCCGAGATTCAATTCAACGTTTAAATAATAACTACTTTTCATTAATTTCTAAATACCCAACTTTTGCTCAAAGTACTACTAGTTCTTTTATAAAAATAAACATTAACAAGATAAATACTCGTCTTGCTGAATTGAGTTTATACACCAAATCAAGAGTCAAACGAGAGTTATTTGATGGCTTTGGCACCGCGCTTAAATGGCTAATTGGCACACCAGACGCTAAAGACGCCCTTCATTATGAGAACTGTATCCAACTCTTAGAAAAACACGAAATAGAAGAAGCTGATATATTAAAACAACAAATTCAAATAGTTTCATCAACTATCACAAATTTCAATGAAACAATATTTAAACTATCATACGATGAATATACATTAAATGAAAATCTAGAAAGAATCGCTAATAATTTAAATAAAACCAATAGAATAATCTTTGATCTCAAAACTGCTGAAAAAATTTCATCAGTTTCTATACAAATCCTCGAAAGTGTAATGTCCCTAGAAACTGACATCGATGAAATCCTCACATCTATACTTTTTATAAAATCAGGTGCCGTACATCCTTCTATAATATCAGTTGAAAGACTCTACGAAGTTTTACTCTCGTCTTCCCACGTGCGAAATGATAAAAACTTAGTTCTTCCCATCACACTTGAGAATACTCATAAAATATTAGATTCCGCAACCCTAACGTCATACATATTCATGAACAAAATGACATATATACTTGACTTTCCCCTAGTCCAACTTAATCATTTTACTCTTTACCACCTCTATCCTATTCCTATTTCACATCGTAACTCATCCCTTTACTCCGCCATCCTTCCCGAGCAAACTTATTTGGCAACAAACCCAACAAGGCAATAATACATATCCATGAGTTCCATCGACGAATGCAAGATCTTCGCGCCAGCCAGATGGGTCTGAAGTTTCCAGTCTGCAATGCCTATCTGTGAAATGGTCATCCTTCTACAGACCAACCGCCAACTACCTGGTTCCTGCGAGACAGTTTCTATAAACATAAACCACGCATAAACCACGTTCCGACAGACGCATTACACTCAATCAAAGAAGATCTGAAAAAGCAATCATCAAGAATCAAACAATTTAATGAAAGGACTTTTATTGAAAAGCATTCCAACAATTTATCCCTTTTCTCTTACTTAGCAGGGATAACAATGTTGGTGTATATTCTGTTCAAACTATTTCAATGTCTGCCTAGAAAATTTAATCGACGCCGTAACAACAACCATGACAACGGATGCATCCAGATTTTCAATAACTGCTTCGACAAAAGGAGGCAGCGTACTTCAGCTCATGTCGCCATCCCGATGTCTACGTTGAACACTACTTCGAGCCCTGCCATCTCCGAAGACTCAGAATCTGACGACGCCACAACTTTCGACGCCGCAACGTCACATCCTCAAAGATCGGGCAAATTCGAACCCGCCCAATCTTTGTTTTAAAGGGGGGAGATGTTATGTTGGAGTTCTCACCCTCATTAATTAAGTACCTAGTGATAAGACTAAAAGTGTAAACAAGTATTTAGGTGTAAACATGTAATTAGCTTATTAGGTCTTTAGTAATCTTCCATACTTAGTTAAGTATCTTTGACACTGTAAATATAAACATTCCCACATCCCTTCCACAAACCAAAATGATCCTTTATAAGATCCCGACCTCGCTCGACGAGGCAGTCACTACCAAATCTCAACCTCGACATCACTTAAATCTTTTATACCATATTCGTAAATTTAGTTATAAATCGTATAATAAAGTATTAGTTCTTAAAAACAGTGTTTATAAATTCGCCACATAACAGTGGGATCCTCGTGTTAAGATACTCCGTTCCCCATTTCCACCGAATTCTAGAGGCATTGCATGTTGAGTGGCAGAACTTAACGTCGCGCTTGCCTCGACACCATAACAAAGAAAAAAAAAATCATGGAAATATACATTTTTGTAAGTATTTCATCTCTTTAAGTGGGGATCGAACCCACAATCAGTCGGTTTTACAGTCGCACTTCGTGCCGCTGCGCCACTACTGGCCTTAAAATACAAACAAATGAATATATAAATTTAAATAAATATTCCTCGAGTGGGAATCGAACCCACAACCAGTCTCACTGGCTCGTAATTGATTAATATAATATCATCTACACAAAAGGAGAAAGAAATAAAGTCTCTTTATTTTTAATTTTTTGTGAGCTGTTAAGCTATTATTGTTCCAGGTAGCTAGCTACTCTGTAGGTATTCGTTTTGTAAGCCGGTCAATGAGCCTGACTATGAGTTCCATTAGAGTGCTCATTTGTTGTAGGATTTGCTTAAATTTATCGTTTGATCTTTTGTATTTTTTTTCGACATTGGGAGTCAGTCTATGTATGTTTATTTAGATTTTGGCACATTAATATTTTATAGAAAAATTATAAACGACCGTAATTTTATATTTTGTTTTGTTTATTTAAGTATATTGGTAAAGATATTGTTTATATACTTTTGATCAGAATAAATAAATCCTATATTTTATTAGGTTCATGCTGTATCCCACAAACATATTGCAGGGAGGGCAAAGGGATCCTAGTATTGAGACACTCAGCTTAACCTAAAGCAATTATATACTTTTTTAACTCAGCGCCCTTCTCGTCATCCTAACCTTTACAGGGTGTTTAATTAATGATCCATATTAATTATGTCCACAATCCCCGTTACGAGCCGCAGCAGGTACTCGTATGATGCAGAATAATAATCGTCTCCTTCTAAACCACTTCTTATTAAAATTAGTCATTCACGACTAAAATTTCCGTATACAGGTTTCTCTTACAATTATTTATCACTAACTTGGAAATTCAAACGCTCCAAACTGGTATGACTGATACGATTATTGAAATTGCTAGCAGTTATAATATAGGTATTTATAATTATTTGTAGGCATAAAAAGATTTTTAGTTAGTATTTGACCATTCAATTCAAAATACAACAGAGTTAAATAGTTCGTGTTAATATATAACATCGCACGTCACGTTTTGTGACTAAAAGATATTTGTGTAGGTACATATCTTAAAAAGTAGTAATTTAATTTTCATATTGATTTTATTAATATTCACGATATGTTTGCAAAATTTTATTGAGGTCATAGAATTAGAAAAAGATTAGAAGATTTTTAAAACATAATAAATATTTCTTTGGATAGTTAACTATCCAAAGAAAAAAAGTCCACTTAAAATTCACTTATTTAATTATATGGACTAATAATGTTAATATGCATCATATTTTAATACAGCTCATACTGTACCATGTATATAGGTCGAGATCCCAACGCATAAATCTGTAGTGTGTAGTATCTGTTTTTAATTAAACTTATTTTTAGAAATGATCATGATAGTAGAATAGATTACACCAG
The DNA here is from genome assembly GCA_917862395.2 of Heliconius sara. Classification (NCBI taxonomy): domain Eukaryota; kingdom Metazoa; phylum Arthropoda; class Insecta; order Lepidoptera; family Nymphalidae; genus Heliconius; species Heliconius sara. Next base: position 48,312 of record CAKJTV020000117.1, on the reverse strand, counting down.
AGTTGCCTAGAAGGTTCACGCCGCAATCGCCTTTAATGAAATTTATGGTAATGCGTTTTTAGTAAAATTGCACTTATATATTTTTTTAGTCCAATTGAAAGGCAATCGCATAAGGAATTAGAAAAACAACAATTACCACCTTTCAGTATGCCGCATTTACAGGGTTGCCTGGTTTAAACAGGTCACTTAACAGCTTATTTTTTTCTTAACACTATAACACATGGTTGCCTGGAAAATAACTGCCACATTCAATGGTTGCCATCATTTGAAATCTTATGAAATCTATTAAAAGTAAATTAATACAACAATATTGTTGTGCGAATCACATTTAATATTTTTTTTGTTTCATATTTTAATAAGTAAATAAAAAACCAATCAAGTTCGAGTCGGATTCGCCCACCAAATATAAAAGTTTTATTGATTTTTTAATGAGGAGAAACAAACCGAAACTCGGCTATAATATCTCTAATAAGGTGATTTGATCCGGGTGTAATGTTAATAATGTAAATAAGGAAATGGGTGATCATTTGTTTAAGAGATAGCCGCATCTGGCGTTTGTTGGATTAAATGATTAAATTAATTCAATAATCTTTATAGCAGCATCTGAGTAAGGTATTGTCTGTCATTTTGTCGCTTGCTATATAAATTATAGCAAATTTAAAATTAAAGTTAAAATCTAACTTGACGTCTTTTGATAGCCATTGCAATTATTGCTATTGATGTTTATTCAGTTTTACTAACTACGACCCAGTCACGGCTTCGCCCGCTAAAATATCCGTGCATAAATTGTAGTCAATTTATTATTCTGATGTAGAATAATACATTGACTGCCCTAATAAATAGTATTCGACAGAGCGATAAAGTATCGTCCCCATCAAAACTTTGCGAACTTTTCTTGTGTAAAAGCAATTCCTATTATTAAACGACATTCTGTGTTCAATCTCTCTTATGTCTTTGGAAGGTTAGCGGTTATAATACAAAATATCTCATATGTACATTATTTTTTTTTATAAAAAGAAGCTTTATTTAAAGAGAAAATAATATACTTTTTGTTTTTTATTAGCTTCACTCTGTATCCCAAAAATACATAGTAACCACAACCATCACATTCACGGTTTTGCCACCGCGCCACGAAAACTACGATAACAGAATTATGACGTTATCGGGGTTTGGAAACGTGATGATATTGTTGTAGGATTGATGGCTACTGGGAGGATAGTCGATATTTAAATTTTCATAAGATAAATATTTGTAAGATTTTTTTTTATTATATTAAAATTTATATTGAAAAGCATCATAGAAAAAATGGGCAAATCTTTACTGTGCTATCAAGTAGTATGCAAACAATAGGATTTTATGTTTACAGATAAATGATTCATTGTTTCTTAATATTATAACAAAATTTCTACTTAAAAAGTTTTAATAAGTTTTAAATAAATAAAGTTATAAAATATCAGAATAATAGGTACTTTCAAATTGAGCGTATAAAGAAGCAAAGGTCTCAACGATTCTTTGCTCAAAACAACATTATGGCTTAAGTCTGAACAGTCAATAAGTGAACAAAGTATTATAAGAAAAAATGAAGACCAAAAACCAACTTTCAACACGAAATGGAAGAGTTTCAAAATGGTTAATCTCGGACTTGAAACCGTTTTCTACTTGTATTCGAATCCATATGATACATAAGGCCCTGACGCAAATAAATAAAATTAAATCAAACCAGCTTCACGCTGTATCCTGCACGCAGCAGGATAGGCGAACGAAACCTAGTGTTAATACACTCCGTTCACCACTTTCCGCCAAATTCTGGCGATTATTGCGTGTTAAGTTGCGGAAACAAACGCCACGCTTTATCTTGCCAGAGCGATAAAAATAAAACGATTCGTAGCACCAAACCACCTAACGTAAAATAGAACCCAGAACCATCACTTTTGAGAGCTAGATGCTCTCGCATTGCGCCACGATACATCATAATTATTATTTTTTTGTCTACGTTAAACTCTACGTTACTAGCCTTTTAAAAATTTCTCGTTCCAGCTTATACATCACCTACATAAAATTCTACGAGCGGCGTATCGCTTTGTTAAATTCTCAAAATCGGCTCAAAAGGTTTGCCTAAGACAACGCCCCGTAATCTAATTTATATCCTCCCTTATCGATTAAATCACGTTAATTTTTGTTTTGCTAATTTATAATTTTCCTTTTTTTTGTTTCAAAACGCTGTTTGTCGCTACCAGGTAAAAAAGTTGTAATAAAAACATACATATCTTTTTTTCTACATAATTTAGAGAAAGTTACAGGTAAAAACTTTTGGTAAATTGGTGTCAGAAGTAAGATTCCTCATAGTTGCATATCTTTTCAACTTCAAAAAAGGGAGAGGTTCGCCTAAATATTTTATATGTTTGTTCTTGTCAATATGTCAAAATATAAAAATGCACAAAAATAATACCTAATTAAGATTGAAGTTTTACATAGGACAACCACTACCTACTCGTTTGAGAAGCATCCTTTTGAACTTTGTCTTTGTCTTACTTTACTCACTTAAAATCGTAAAATAAATTATTTCTTAACAAAAAAAACCGAATTCAAACATCGAACTTAAAAGTAAAAAATAATTGTACATAAAATATACCGTACTTTGATTTTGTTAAACAAACAGAATTAAAAAAATATTTTATAATTTCAAAGTCGGTGCCAAATACAAATAAACAAGCTTAGTATTTCGATATTGTAGTTGTTATGGTGGTAAGGCTATTATAATATATAAGTAGATAAGCTTCACATTGGCTTTAAAATTCAGTGGTTAACCCTAGATTCGCCTCGTGTTGTGGTAAAATAGTTTCACTACTAAAATTGTAGGTTACAAAATGTATAAAATTTAATAATCCATTTTTTAAGACTTGAAATATTTTTTCATATATTGAAGTTAAAATTTAGTATGACGATATGATAATGCGATATTAATGACAAAAAAATGCTTTTTGTGCAGAAAATAAATAGATGTACTTATATGTATAATCCTTTATTTAGTTATAATAATTAGTTTTTGGACGCTAAGCTTTATTTAAATGATGACAGAAATATTTGTGAAATAGAATGCCGGCCGTTATTATTTATAAGTGTCATTAACTCGGGGCGAAAATATACCATGAATTGTATTCTATTGAATTTCTTAATTGAAATCTTCATTAATCCTCTTTAAGTTCATTATATTGTTGTTATAATGATATTATTCTCAATTTTTCTTAAGTGTTATAACTTTTTTTAGCTTTACGTTGTATCCCGCGCACACCAGGGTAGGCAGAAAGAACTAGAAAGTGTTAAGACACTCTGTTTCCCATTTTCTGCCGAACTCTGGAGGCAAGACGTATTAAGTGGCGGAACTGAACGCAGTGCTTTTGCTACGACACCAGAGCGAAAAAATGAAATATTTAATTACCTCGAGTTGAGATAGAACTCACAACCAGTCGCATTTATAATGCTTCTTACCTAATATTTCTTACCATTGTTTTTTTTAGAGACAGTAAAAAAAATATTAAGTCACTCAAGTACATATTTTTTTAAACACGACGTGAAAGGTCTATTTCAGTTATATCACATTTCAAAAATTGTGTATGTTTTCACAAATAAAGCTTCGTGTGAAATCTCACAGCTGTCGCCTTCGTCCTAATTACACTGTAAAAGCATCAACATTAAATGCTTAAATTTGACGTGGTTGTTACATAACCTACTTAATGTTCTCTAAACTTTTAGTATCTGCGCAAAGACAAACGACAAGACTGGATTGAGCCCTATAATATTAATTCAGATTTATACGTTACGATATGACTACAAAACTATATACTTATTAAACGTAAAATTCTTTTGTTATATTCTAAAAATATTGAATTCAGTAGTGCAACATATTTTCAATGTTTATTTATGGATTTTTTTATAAAATACATATGCGTTTCCTGCTACGTGCGAAAAAAGCAGAAAAAAACTTAGGAACGCGTATATATTATGCAAACATGTTATTAGGTAAACAACGTCATTTTGTAATAAATATGCCAATATTATCTCTAAAATAAATGAAAAGTTATTACCGGAGAGATATGTTATAAAAACATTATATTTAGGATTTCCGCATGACGCAGATAAATAATGCAAGAATAAAATTTGACTTTAAAGTTACTTGTAAGGGGTCCAAGATGGAAACCTTGCCTGCAGCAACCCCTGCCAGCCGCTCAACGAACGACGTTCCATCCGCCAGGTGCACCTCGAGAGAGCGCACTGATAGGGCATCCAAGCGACGCGCGTCAGTGCTATGTCCGGAACGCCGGGAGATGGAAGACGGAGCTACAGATAGCTACGTGGAATGGAAGAGGAGAGATGGAAGAAACGATAAATGCATTATTAGATGTGATGGATAATACAGATTTGGATGTCTTTTGTGATAGTGAGCCCAGAAGAAAAGGCAAAACACGACCAATTTACCGAGCAGTCGGATCGCTTTTAGGGCCGGCGTACCAGAGAGCGAGCGGGGCTGTCAAGGTGTAGGTGTGTTATTGTCCTCTCGATTGGTTATTGCAGCATTTCAATATAAGGCTATCAACTCGAGACTGTTTTGGGTTCCCTTCAAGCTGGGGTTAACAAGAGAATTATTGTTAGTGGCGTATGCGCCAGTATCCTCAGCTCCATTAGGCGAATTCGAGGAGTTTCGGGAGAGTGTCAGAGACGTTCTTGGTAGTGTTAGAAGAAATAAAAAAATAATAATATGTGATGATTTGAACCGGTGGGTCGGAATTGTGCGAAGCGGTTACGAGGGAGTGCTAGGTCAGTATAGTGACAAGAAAATAAATGAGCCTGGAAAGCTTTTATTTGAAATTTTTAACAAAAAGCGAGCGGAAGGAAAAGTATGATTAATTTATTCCTAGGGGATCAGCGTATTCGAGCCAAGTTATAGTCCAAACTTGAAATCTAATTATCGCATAAGAAACTAGAAGCTTCAAGATTCACCGATTTGAGAAAAATATATAGAAAGAGTTTCCAAGACGCTAGCATGCAGCGAATCTGGAAATGGAATATGTTGAAGTATACTGGTAGAACCTTAGGCATTATATGAAGAAAGCAGTGACAAGATAATGTGGCAAAGGAAATAGAGGCTTTAGCGAACAGCGCGATGAATGGTGGAATGATGAAGTGCAAGGTGCTGCAGAAAAAAAGAAGAAAGCATAGCAGGATTTTAAAGACTTAGATTAGGATCAAAGTATGAGAGAGATAAAAAAACTAAGCTACAACAGCACCAAACGAAAGTAGTGATAAAGATGAAGATAAAGGCAGAGAATGAAAGATAAGAAAGGCTAATAAACACGAAGGTAAAACACCAAGATTTTCTGGCGAGAATTTAGTGTTTTTTGAGGTTGCTCGCGAATCTGTAGTATAAAAGGAGTTACGAAAAACGCAGTTTTAACAGAACAACCATTCATTTTGCAGCGATGAGTGGATCGATATTAATTACTCCACAATCTTATCAGAATTGCTATTAGATACAAGTGAAAGTTAAATACTATCAGCCAGCTTCAATCCTGTTGTCGATAATTAATTACGCTTGAATCGGCCGTGATTGGGTTCGTTCAGGTAATTATCTATCCTAACACGACTATAATGTAATAGAGGCGTATTAAGTCAAGATAACGATAACATATAAGCTGCGCTAGGTGCGTAATTTTTTTTTATAAAAGTAATATATTTGTTATTTATGTAAAATTGTGAAGCCAGTCATGGCGCAGTGGCGCACAAAGTGTGAATGTAAGTATGTCTAGTTGTTAGTTCCATCCCATTCGAGGATATAAATATTTATTTAAATTTATATTTTCATTTTTTCGCTCTGGTGGTAAGATAAAGCTCGGTGTTGAGTTCCGTTACTCAACACGTAACACCTTCAGAATTCGGCACACAGCTGGAAACAGAGTATATTAACATTAGGTCCCTCTCCCTATCCTGCATTGTGCGGGAAAAAGCGTGAAGGTGACTTATGATTTATTTTCTATGTTAATATGTATATAAAAATAATATAAATATATTAACGAGGAGTAAAATAATATTTCATGATTTCACTTAGTCAAAATTTTCAGAACACAGTACTTTAAGAACTTTAAGCATAAGATTTATTGTGATTAACGAATGAGTCTAAAATTGCACAAAACTCTTAAGGATTTTTTGAAGGCCTGCCTAATGGCCACGTTCGTTTATGTTAAAAATATCTCTAAAATAATATTTGCACAGAGGTATACATACATTTAACAATAATAGATATAAATAATTTCCCAAATTGCATAAAACGTCACATTTCGTGGGTTCAACGAAAACAACAGGTAAAATTCACTAGTACTATCTATGAAACAAGCTGATAATATAAATCAGCACCTAATCGATACCTGTATCTCCCATACTGTAGGGTAGGTAAAGGGAAGATAGTTTTAAGACCCTCCATTCCCCTTACCGTCAATTTTTTTCGAGACATCGCGTGTTGAGTGGCGGAACTCAACGCTTTGCTCAACCATAGTGTCAGAGCGAAGAAATGAAAATATTAATAAATAATGATTCATTACGGATACAGTAAGGATCGAACTCACAACCGTCGCGCTAGATTCACACTCTTGTGCTCCTGTTCACGGGGGTCACTGCACCAAGACAGCCTCGTGAAACCGACGACGAGCTGAAATTTATTTTCCTTTTTGTAAAAGTGAACGCAAAATATGTAATATAATGCTCGTAATTCTAAAACTCATTTTCTGTATAAGTATTTTGCAACGACTATGATGTTTACTCTATATTTTTTCATTCGTTCAGTAGCCTCGTTTATTTTAACCCTTAACCACTGACATATAATTTCATAACATTGCCGCTGTCAGTGGCATATATACGTATGACATACAAACGTATTTTAAATTTCTCCTATCACATAAATAGAGTGGAATACTTGTGATTATTATTTTTTATTAAGCTAAGCATATTCAATTCATAAAATAAGAATAATAAAAGAAACCTTATTAAAATTCATCGAAAAGTATATATTGATTAACAATCACAGTAGTATAACCTACAACTATATAGATATTTTCAAAAATTCAACAAAAAATATTTTTAAAGTATATTAACTTCCTTTTTTAGCTCAAATATATATTAAGAACAAGTTTAATTAGATAAAAAATAGCAATCATAACCAAAGTAGCAGTGATTGCAGGTTGGTTTTAAAAATTCCAAGCAGAACAGCCAGCCATAACGGAGTTTTACGAAATTTCTGCTTAAAGGTTGTCTGGTAGAAATCGCTGATTAGCGATAAGACCGCCTTTTGTGTGTCAATTGTTCTATCTTTGTACTTTTTATATCATTTATTTCCTGAGGAGTAATTGTGCACAATAAAGTGTAAATAAATAAATAAACATATAGCAATTATTTATTCTTACAAAAAAAATTAAGTTCATAGCTTAGTTGTTCAGTTTCCATCGCCTTATCCTTACCTAAGATACGTTGAACCCACGCCTCCTGGAAACCGACCAGGCGCTCTGACCACTGAGCCATAGTTCTCGCCAAGCTTACGTCGAAAGTGTTTACGCTTGTTCAACTTATTATGTTGTTAGCATCTCTGTAGGGAGATTTTTAAAATTTCCGACTACCCAAAGATAATTACTAAGAATTATAGTTGGCAAGGAGAGAACTACATTTTTTTAAAATTATTTATTTATTTATTTTTGTTATAGTTTTCTAAAATAAGTATTTATCATTCGATAAGTGGATTAACACTTTAAAAATGTTTAAAAAATATTTAAAAAAATAGTATTCTCTCTAGCCAAACGATAATTCTTAGTATATTACTATATGATAATTCTTAGTATTATTATTTATACTAAATAAGTATTTATCATTCCTAAGTGTGGATTAACACTTTAAAAATGTTTAAAAAAAAAAAAAAGTCTTCATCTGATTAATCAGCAAGGTTCAATAGGATGAAATTAAGTTATGAATAAAAGTCTGCTACGGTGACGTACCACGTATGTACGTACGTCAGTAGTTAAGGGTTAAATGTGATATTTTAAAACCATATAATATTATGAATTTACATGAAAAAAATAATTATGAGTTAAACAACTATTTTAATTTCAAAGCTATTTTTTGTCTCACTTTAATTTATCCATCAAAATTCAATTGCTGATTAATAAAATATTAAAAAACACAAGAAAATCTGTTAATTAATGAATATTTTAATTACAAAATCTAATGATAGATATATAAATAATATTTTAAAAGAGAACTTTATACTCTACAGTCATATAAAGCGTAATATTCAAAGTAGGTCAAATAAGAAATTCTGCGCCCTATTTTTGAAGAATGTTAGTCGAAAGACAAATATACTTATATGAGTAGTTCATTCGAGAAATGAGCCCTTCGTTATCCATTACTGATATATCAGGTGTTTACTTGGAAATAACGGATCCTAGTGGGCCCGTTTTTATAAATCGATCTCAGGCATGAGAGCGATTTATAAAAACGGGTCCAACGGGTCCAACGAGTCCAACGGATCCAACGGGTCTGAGATCGATCTAGAAATGAGTACGATATAAAATGATTATAATGATTTATTTGAGCACAAATACATAATTCCAAAATCAAAAAAATCTAAATCAGTTTCACGCTGTATCCCGCATACATCAAGGTAGGCCGAGGGTACCTAGTGTAAGACACTTCGTTCCCCACTTTCTGCCGAATTCTGGAGTGGCAGAGCTCAACGCCGCGCTTTGCCTCGACACCATAGCGAAGAAATGGAAATAATAACTTAAGTAAATATTTTATCTCCTCCAGTATGAATCGAAACCCACAACCAGTCGGTTTTACAGTCACACTTTGTGCCTGGCCTCAACAATATTCTAGGTAATTCAAATTTGATCTAATATCAAATTTACATTCCAGATCTGTTATCTAGCAACATATAAGATTGGACAATATTATACCTGTATGATGCAATTCAATCTCTTAGTAGAGTATTAATCTATGTCGATTTGCATTAGACTGGATATACTATAAGTGTTATTGAAGATTACATTATATTATTGTTTGTTTTAACGTTAAATACACCGTATTTACTATAATGCATAAATTATGACTTTAGTTTCTATAAATTGCGTTGACTTTTTTATAGTTTAGTAACTACATTTTTTTAAGTTGATTTTACTAAAACAAAAAATAAAATTCTATATCTCTGTAAATTTTATAAGCACAAGTTTTAAAATAATTCTTATTCTTTAAAATTATATAATATACATATATACTATAAGATAAGATATAATTTAAAGATACTAACGACAATATTTATAGGTGGCATCCTAATAAACTGATAATTATATACTGAAAGGGTCTGTTCTGTCAAATTACTTAATGCAAATGAAATGGTATGTTGTAAGACGTCGTTATCTCGTTATACAACGTCCACTCGTAACAACCAGCAGTCATTGATGCCGTTACGGTAAATTAATTGTTAAAACATATACAACAGCCTTTATATCATCAAAATTACAACATACTCAAACAGCTATGACTTAAAAGTAATATTTATAGTTTATTTCGTAAGTAAACTACATAGTTATTAAATTATGTTAAATACTTATTTAGAAAAAGTATAAAAATTTGAACGTTGCGGGACTCCAAACCGCGCTTCCTGGAAACTGACCAGGTCGGTACGTTTTCTAAATAAGTATTTATCTTTCCTAAGTGTGGATTAACACTTTAAAAATGTTTCAAAAAAAAATTATGTTTTTCTCAATGCTCTAATTCTCTAGTAGTAATTTATGTACAAATCTAAAATACATAAGACGTTTGTGTATAAATATGACATAGTGTATTAATAAAATACATTACTTCTAACATATAATGATAATTTTCTTTAAGATTAATTTTGTTTAAAAATATATATTTTTATATTTATAAAATATGAACCCATAACCACAAATCAAATATGTTCTACTTTAGCTACTACTGTAAGTTTTATAAATAAAACATTCTTATTTATTCTTACAACCATAATACAAGACACCAACTTCTGAAGTAATTCACATTTTTTTACCCTAAGTAGGATTACATTGGAGTAAAATATATAAAGAATATCTCAGACCGGGTTCACAAACCCTACATATAAATATGTCAATATCAAGAAAGAATGGAACGACTTAACAAAAACATTTGTAAACAATTCTATTAGCTTTATTTTCAGTGATCGTTTTGGGTGGTGTATTATTATAATACTTTTGTTGTACATTCAAAATAGCCCATTTTATTGTGTGAGTTTGTTGTTTAACATGCTCTTTATTGTATAGATATCTGTGTTACATATTTTACGTAAAACAAGAGTGATATTAGTGATATATCACTGTTGTCATATTTACTCTCTGTTCTCCACTTTCCGCCGAATGGAGATTGTACGCACCACCGAAATAGAATGGAATCTTGTGGAAATGGAATCTTGTGCCGTGTGATTCCGGCCTAGAATAGGATCATTTTTTTTTTAAACATTTTTAAAGTGTTAATCCACACTTAGGAAAGATAAATACTTAATTAGAAAACGTATAAAAATTTAAACGTAGCAGGACTCAAAGCCGCGCCTCCTGGAAACCGACCAGATGCTCTGACCACTGAGCCATACGTTCTCGCCAAGCTACGTCGAAATTCTTATACGTTCGCTGAACGTATGGTTCAGTGGTCAGACCGCCTGGTCGGTTTCCAGGAGGCGCGGGTTCGAGTCTCGCTACGTTCAAATTAAAATAATAATGTTTAAAAAAATAAGTTAGGTTTGTTTGTTTGTTTAAACGCTGAGATATCTGGACCTACTGGTCGGATTTACTTTTTATTTTGTATGAAAGCTGGCTTATTCAGGAGTGTAGTATGGCTATATAACATTATAATTTAATATTTAGTTACTTAAATAATGAAATAACAATAATTAAGAACGCCATCGTTTTAATTTAGCCACGTGCGCTGAAGAAATAGTTAAATATATGTAAGTACGTTGTACTACAAAAACATTCAGTTTCATTAGTTTTAAAATAAATTCTGCGCGACTCTACATTTATCTCTTATAAGTCACAATAAGACAATGTGAATTTTGTGATGAAAAAATATTGAAAATTGCAAGGCAACATTTTAAAGTTTGTTATTTGATAAAAGCGAAAGTTATTCCATCATCAATAAAATTTAATTAAGATAAGCCTTGGCTTTTAGAGAAAATGTAAAATTAAAATAATTCAATGCTCTGTTTACGGCTGCAGAGCGTCCTTGCCTCAGATTTCGTCGTCACTAGCAGACACGTAGCGCTTGCACTTTCTTAAAATTAAGAAAAAATATTAAATGTATATATTATATAATCAGTATTATGGCAAATGCAGCATAATAAAGTCATTACAGCTGATATGCGGGATATATTACATCAAAATTTACGCTTAGATGATTTTCAAAGATTTCTAATCCTGCTACGTTCTAATTTTTTACGTTTTATAAATGAGAATAACACTTTTATTTATATTCAGCTTCACACTGTATCCCGCACACAGCAGGGTAGGCAGAGGGAACCTAGTGTTAAGACACTCCGTTCCCCACTTTCTGACGAATTCTGGAGGTATTGCGTGTTGAGTGGCAGAACTTAACGCCGCGCTTAGCCTAGACACCAGAGCGAAGAAATGGACATATAAATTTAAATAACACTTTTAAAATGTTAAAAATAGTATAAGAAGCTTTTTATTTAATTTTAGCGCTAATTGCTATATTAAATAATCAAATAAATTTGTATATTATAATATAAATTAACTTATTTATTTAATGGGCCATTTTGCTGAAGAGGTAAACAGGAGTAATAACGAGTTTAAGTCAAATAAATGACTTGACTTTCAACTTCGCTTTTGTGGAGAATGCGCCGATATGGAATTGGCTTATGGCTTACGTTAAATTGGCATAGGCAAAGAAAAACCTACCTTTACATTCTTAAATGGGCTTAAAATTTCTTTTGAAAAAAATCTTTTTCCAAATCTAATAATATTCACTGTTAGGAAAATGAATCCACGCCACGTAGGACAATACGCCACGTAGGCCTCGGGTAGGGTAATTTAAGTCTTGGGAATTTATTGGATTTATCTCTTTTGGTTTTTTCGAACTTGATGTTAATACTGTTAGCCCTACTGCCTTTTACAGCGACAGCGCGTGGGTAGGGAAGAAGTACTCTGTCCCAGAAAAATTGCAATCACTATGTGGCTGTCAGTGAGGATGCCGACGGTGGTAATGGGGGACACGACCTTGCAGGACACGAATGTTGGCTTGCAGCTGTTTTATTTTTAAAAAATATTTAGCTAAACGATATTTAGGTAGACAAGTAAGTAAGTAGAGAGGCAAGTAAGGAACGAAATGTCTTCACACTAGGTTCCCTCTGCCTACCCTGCTGTGTGCGGGATACAGTATGAAACTGGTTTAATTTTGAGTAATTCTTCAAACTATAAATTTCCTATATTTGTATACCACTAGATAATGTATTTCAAAATGCAGAACGAATATTTCAATCTAAATTCATATGAAACATATATAATGTGTTCAAAATATATTCAATTAAACAAGTGAAGCAAGTGAGCACATTTTCCGTCAATGAGTATCTCCGACCAAGTTTTAGAAACTTCGCAGTTAATTTCACAGCCGTATAGGGTTGTGCTTCAAAATTTTAAATTGAAATAAAACATCTTATAGCAGTGTTGAAGAAAAAACGTGACACTAAATCATTACTGCCAATTTGGACTTTCACGGCGCCTTTAATGTTATGAAGCGCTTATTAATATAAGCGCTTCATAACATTATTATATACATCAATGGATTCTGACTGATGAAATATTTGTTAGAGTTGATGTCACCATTCGCTAATTAGTGATTCAATTATAACTTCAAATTATATATAAATAATATCTATAATTTGATACGTATTGATGATTGACGAAAATGATTTCATTTTACTTATTTAATTTTAATTAAATTTTGCAAGCTAAATGTGATATTTACCAACTTTCCAGTGTTCGATTGAGATGAAATTTGGTATAAATATATATTACCCGTGACTATGCAGTCATATAAATTTAGTTTTGTTGCCAATTCAATATGGTCAATTCAACATATTTCAAAGACAAAAAAGGCTTAACTTGTAGTATACAACATATTATTCAAAAATTCAAATCTTAGATGGCCGCCAGTACAATACGGCAGATTAGATACATATTTTTGTGTAACTTTTTTTTTTTTTTTTTTTATGGAAAAGACACGGCAAACGAGCGAGCGGGTCACCTGATGGTAAGTGATTACCGCCGCCCACGACCCCGTGCAACCCCCGAGGAGCTACAGGTGCGTTGCCGGCCTCTAAGATGGGTTGGGCGCCGAGGCCCGGCATTACCTGATGCGAAACGCAGTGGCATAAAGCCACTACTTCACGCCGGTTTTAAATGCCGGGGGTGGTAATGATCCGGTCGAGTCTGCCCATGCGTGTTGCCATTGCTGGCGACGTGACTCTACCACACGTACTTTAGTCGCCTCTTACGACACCACCAGTACCAGGATGATCCTATTCTAGGCCGGGATCACACGGCACAAAATCTATGTTTGTCTTCGCATTAAGATCGAAAGTTTTGGTCTTTATTGTTATAGGTAAATGTAATTGAAATATAGATATATATACCCGTAAATTGAATATATCGTTAATATCAAATGTACACAATTTAAAATTCAATTTCAACGTACTATTTTGATGGATTTTAATAATGGCAAACCCATTTCCTTTGTTCAGGTAAAATATATTTAAATAATATGCTTTCAATATAGCACTGAGCAAATATCCCACAGATATATCTTGGAACGACCATACAGAAAACAGCATGTGATTGACAATCTTCATTTCATAGTATTTCTTAAAAATCATTGAAATTTTTTTCATTATCACGGCTATATTATATTTTATCAATCAATAAAAAACCATGATTCAAAGATATCTGTGTACATATATGTTAATCTTGTGATTTATTTCGTTTTATTTCAAATTATACATTTTTATATAATCGTTTACGATGGCGGCGGCGGTTATACTTATAGTTTTATTTCTTTTTTAATAATTCATAATTAAGCACAACTCGCAACATTATTATAAATTAAGATTCATTGAAATTTTATAAAAACAGACATTTTAAATATCAAATATATTCTCTAACTAATAAGTACAAAGAAATATATGTATCAAATGAAAGGGAGACAGATCTTATTTCATTTAATACTTTGGTGCTAGTAACCAGGGTCTGATGCAGCTCAAAGATGACCATAGGAACTCGATAATTAAGTGACACAACCCCATTCAATTGGAGCTCATATGATTTGTCGTAAGTACTTTGGTGTTAGATGGTAATCAGGGTCTTATGGCTAGAAATGGAGATAGAAACTCGGTAATTAAACAACGCAACTCCATCGAGTTCCGACTCGTAGGATTAATCTTAACAAGTACTTTGTTGCCAAATAGTAACCAGGGTCTGATGATGGGGCTGATGATGTCCATAAAAACTCTTTAATTAACAGACATTATTATAGATCGAATTTCGGTACTGTGGGCTATATAACAAAAAACACAATACTAAAAAGGTAAATATAAAATAAATAGAAATAAAAATCTTTTTAAAAACAAGGTTTTATTACGCTTTATCCCTAGCGGGGAAGTCAGAGAGAACGGAGCGCCAAATGCTACGGAATACAAACTACAAAGTTAAAAATAATTTAAGCCCCATGTATTCAACATTTGCATTTTTGTTACAGTCTCAATTTTTATATAAATAAAAGCGTGTCACATTGCAATTGACAAAAAAAAATAGGTGTTATAATGTTGTGTGTATAATTGAACGTATTGATAAATAAATAATTTATGCAGCTAAAATAAAAACTAGATCTAAGCACTAATCAACTAACAAAATAGATAAAGTTACAGCAAACCGTTTCATATAAACGCCAAGTATATGTCAACAACTATTATGTTTTCCTTTTTTAGCTTCACGCTTTACTACGGATGTAGTAGAGTAGGCAGAGGAAACCTAGTGTTCAGACACTCCGCTTCTCATTTTCCGCCAAATTCTGGAGGCATTGCATGTTGAGTGGCGGAACTCAACGCCGCGCTTTGCCTCAACATCAGAAATGAAAATATTAAACATTTCGTTTTCTCGACTGGGAATCGAATCCACATCCTATCACGTGTAATGCTGGTGCCGCTGTGGGTAAGGCTTAAGTAATAATTATAAAACTAAATTAAACAAAAAAAAATACAAAATTTATGAACACACAAAAGAAATCACTTAGACATATTATATTACTTCAAAAAAGAGTATCAACCCTACAACAGACCGAGATGCGCCCAACAATGCAGACTCGCTCGTTAATTAGCAAGGAAATGCCGCTCTGGAGCCAAATTGTTCCTTCGAAGTGGAAACTTTAGTTCAAAGTATGCGGAAAGTGATAGACCGCAAGAGGTACGAGCGTTATTGTTTGTGAAGAAAGAACGTGGAAGTATATCACAACGTTATAATATATATTTTTTAAATATTTAAATACTGTCGTGATTATTTGTTATGGAAAATATAAAGAAAACAAGATTACTAGTTATCAGATAGTAAACTATCACAGCCGTAATTTAAGACGCCCTTGTTCTCTAGAACTGTACACTACAAATATTTAAATAGCATCGTTCCCCTGAGTGGATATCAAACCTACAAATATCGCGCTTACAGTCAGTCTCTGTCCTATTGCGCCCTGGTGGCCTCCACTTTAATAATAAGTGATAGATTGAAGAGATACATTACGATAAATTAGTGACGGATTCCAACAATTATGTTTTGAATATAAAATATATCACATTAAAATAAATCAGAAGCATCTATAGTTTGTATACAGGAACACTATTTAACTTCAATATGGTAGGGTCAAAGTACTGGAAACGTTACATATGAATAACGAAGGCGTTACATATTAAAGTAAAATAACCGTAAAAATAGTTTCAGTGCATTACAAGTTACACATGCCGTTAAATTCTCTTACATATAAATTTTCTCTAACGTCTAGACGAGGTTTGGATGTCGTTTACGAGTGTCATTTTATCGGCTAAAATAACATTTTTCGACATTGTATTTGATTTATGAATACTCCGATTACCGAATAAACACACGTCTATCATATGATATGATCCATCACAGTTCAGTTTATAAGTGACTTCTATAAAAAAAGAGGTTATCAATTTGACTGTATTTTTTTATATTTTTTACTTCGAGTTTTTTTCACTGGGTTAACTGGTTTTGATGTTTTTCTTTATTTGAACCTAGTGTTTCCCGTGTGGTCTCATTTTAATTTGGTACATTTCTGTCAATGAGAGACAGACAATAACAAGAAAATCACATAAATCTTAAACTTTCATTAATTATGTGCGGGACAAATAGACGAATAAGTAAATATCACGCTAACTGTTTTCTAAGACTCTTTTCGTTCATTCTCTTTTTATTGGTAAAGATACACTTCAAGGAAAGTGTTTCTGATTATCGGATCCAGTTGAAATTGAAGATGGTTTTTATTTTGTTAAAATTATAATTATTTCAATGTTTTCACAGTATTTTTTGTACATTAAAAAATGCATTATTATTTCGAAAAGAATTTGCAATAATATATTATTGAAAAAAATATTTTACATATTATCTACAATCATCACCAGTACAATAAGTGCTCTATGTAAGCGAATTCAAATATATCTAATATATGTCTGATTTAGGTCATCTAGCTTTATTGTATGTAAAACAGTTCAATTCACATTAAATTTTCGCATTCATTTTGTTGGCATACCAATTGTGAATCTGTGTGCTTTAGAATTTGAATAGTTAGGACACTGTTGAAATTATTTATATGTTCTAGTGACTGAAATAGTCGTATGTTATTTTATTATGTTATGCTTTCATACTATTTTATAAATTAAAAAAATATTAGTAACTATAAGAATGTTGGTAGTTTTTCAAAGAGTATACGAATTCAAAAATTGCCTAAAATAAGTTTCTTTTTCTTATGTTGTAATAACTAAATATTAAAAAGCGGCACGAAGTCTGACTGTAAAATCGACTGGTTGTGGGTTCGACCTCCACTCGAGGACATGAAATATTTACTTAAATTTATATTTTCTTTATTTATATTTTGGTCTTTATTTTATCTTCAGAGCATTTCAAACTACTTTTACAGCCCCATGACAAAGTAAAAGTAGTATCATACAAATCCAGTGAAATTTAACGTAAACTAACAAACAGAATATTAAGTCTCAACTAATTATATGAAAGCTTGTTGATCCCTTTGCATTATGCCAACGCGCTTACTCAGCCTTGAGACAAAAATAAATTTTATCTTATTTATTTGTAATGGTAAGAAGATTAACTCATTTTTACAGTACCTACATATATTTTTTAAATGCGGTAATACTTTGATGGACCAACAGACTACAGCGGACTCTTAGAAAAGAAAAAAATCTTCATTCAGGAAACACATCCAAATTTAGCGTAGCGGCATTCGAACCCGCGCCTCCTGGAAGCCGACCAGGCTCTGACCACTAAGACATACGTTCTCATCAAGCTACGTCGAATTTTTTTGAAAATAAGTAAAAAAAATAATAAACCTATCATTTCCTTTGATATTTAAAATTGATTTTTTTTTAAATAAAATTTCGCCAAGCAGCCTCTGAAATGAAGACAGGGTAGTACACGAAGCAATTAAGAAATTGTGCAAGATGCTTAAAACGTCGGTTTTCCAAAAATATATTATTCTGAACAAACAAAATTACGCGAGTAATCCGTTTAAAGCCTTTCATTTAAAATGAGTTAAGTCGCGAACATCAAAGATGATATAATGTTGTCAAACTCCCTATTAATATTTCTATGGAGCAATAATATTGAAGAGCTAAAACCCATCAAAATAACGACTGAAAATATAATTTAATTTTGATATTACCAAATGAAAACGACCATCGTGACTAACATCGATACGTAAATATTTGCTCAAAAATTTCTTCGCACAAATCTCTTCGCCGCCTTCATACAACATGATGTTGTAAGAAGAATATATGGAAGAGATTTTACTGTGAAAAAGTAACAACGTCACATGGAACGTAGAAGGATGCATGTTAAAAAAAGGTCCAGTTAAAAATTGCCTTCATTTATAAAAAAGTGCCTTCATCTAGAAAATTAAATATAAATATTATATTCATAATACAAAGAATTAGTAATAGAGAAGTAGAAACTTCAATATGTGGGCGTGCAGAACCTGTGTGTTTAACTTTTATGTCTTCGTTTATCTCAACTAGGATCTCTGCCGAGTTCGGCAGAGATCACTTTATAAAGTTGCAACAAGACAACGCTATACAATGGAACTTATCCCGTGAAGTATATGTCACCTCTACATCTGAACTAAGCATTTTCCTTTTTCGCATAATTTTATATTGAGTACAAATGATATTTTGACAACTGAAATTATTATTTTAAAATAATGCTTACAAAATAACCTACAACTTCTATAATAAAATGAAATGAAGCTAAACGATACGTAAAAAAGAATATAGAAAACGTGCAGCGATTCAATACTTTTAAAAAGCTAGAAACTGAGTTCAAATTGATTATTTCAAAAAAGAATCTACAGGCATAAAAGTAAAATTATTTTGTCCGGAAAATGAACGCAAAATACGTTCACTTTATTTAAATACAAAGGCGTACATAATTCCTGATGCAATTTACTTTTAAAAAGCTTATTTTCGTGATTACTATAGTTTACATTTCAATATGCAATGCAGTGGTATTAACAAACTAAACAGAGTGTTTGCAAATCACGTTATTAATATTTTAATTGGCTTTCGGAATAATAAGGCATATCTCATCTTATTTTAAAATATCCAATATTGTACAACAACTTCAGAGAATAATAATACGGATATTTTAAGGACATCTTGTAACAAATACCTAATTTGAAGACTGAGTTTCAACAGAAAATGGCCAAGCCGCGTTAGCTATTAACGGGAGCGGATAGCGTAGGATTCTGCATTTCCATCTTATTGTTGCTGTGCCCTCGTTTGGATGCAAATATTTTATATTTCTCGACTGGGCCGTGCTTCGCATTAGACTCATCTCCTGTAATTTACTTTTTAATAGTTGGTCTTTCGTTTGTTGTATTTTTATATTACGTGTAAATAAATGGTTAATTTAGACAGGCACTTCTAATCAATATTTTGTGTTAGAAGGATAAATGTACATTATTAGGCGTGAATTTGAAAATCAAAATTAAATATATATAATAAGTATTTTCTTAAAATATTATCAATGCAATTCGCACATAAGAAAAAATAATAAAATATTGGTAGACTGCGAATTAAGCCTTATACCATTTTATACCGCTATATTATATTTTACAGCAAAACACATTTAAATTATTAATATTTTTGACGTTCAAATAATGAAGCATGTAACTTCTTATTTTGAATAAAATTATTTGACTTTGACTTTTGTATAATGCAAGCTTGTACAGTATTATTCATAATTATTATTATTTATTTTATTATTTTTTAATTATTATTTACAACTTATATCCAAGGTATATACTATTACAATATACAATATACTATATAGATATAATAAGTTCTTTGATATAGAATATTTCTATATAGATTTCTCATTATTTTCTCAACTCGAGTACGACGAATTAATTAACGTTTAAATTTGCTCTCATTATACATATTATGTCTTTGATGAGATGAGATTATTCCTTTTTGTGAAGAACTTATTGCTATAAAACTTTAATAATTAGTTATTTTTTAAACCGCTTTCGTATTTTGATCTAACTTTCATACTTAATGTTTTTTACTTTACTAGTTTTCAGTTTTTTTCTGTTTATATGTATCACATATGTTCACATTGGTACTAAATAACAAGTTTCTAGTTCACCTACAAATGATTAGGATAGATTTTTAATGAGTGATTAATGACTCAAAAATGCCAGTTTTTTAAATACCTTCCTATAACTGTTTCAATTAAATGGTTTAAATTTATTATACCTACATCACAAGCTAAGTAGTTTTAACATATGTGCTCAGTTTCATACATCTAGTTTTACGAGTTATGAAGGGCTCAATAGAAACTTGAAATAATTTTTGTAAGATACACATTGCGCGTTTCTAACTTTTTAATTTAGCTAGACACGCTTCTTGATAAGCGGAAGTCAGAATGTAGAGTTCAGCACTTCGCTCTAGCACCAAGGCAAAAGCCCGGCGTTTAGTTCCGCCGCTAAACACGCAATGGATGGAAAGTGGGGATCTGATTGTCTTAACAGTAGGTTCCTTCCGTCTACCTTGCTATATGCGGGATATGCGTGAAGCTGATATTTTTTATATTAAAAGTAAGTTTTTTTGCTAGATAGGTTTTAATAGAACACATTGTAATCGTGAATTTCCTAACCAATATATTTAAATATGTGTGACAGATTCATATTAACTTAGAAAAAGTGTATGAAAACAAAACTAGTTTCGTTAGGCAATTTTTGCGAAAATTGTCATATAAAATCTTTTATTATTTTAATTTAAAATTAATATCTAAAACTACACAAATGTAGCTGACCAGACATTTTTTAATGGTGAAGTCCTACCAAATATCTATAAAATAAAAACTATTGAAAATACCTCAGCCTTCTAGGATTTATGGAAAACGGTATTTGTATACATTTCCTATCGAGAGTCTCCTTCGGGCCAATCTATTACTGAGCGTCACCGAAGGCGACGAATTGAATATGTATGGACGATGAATGAAAATTCGATTTGTACACAATATTCGACTTGGACTTATTACACTATAGTAAGAATAATTTCTGATTTCACTGTAATTTGATTTATTGATTTCAGTGCCGTAGTTAATAGTAGTATAGTAACATAAGCGAGATGATCGTAAATTCAACTTCACACGCTGTGCCAGTTAAATTATAAAAATATCCAATTTCTAAAATTTTCAAAGAGAAGAGAAAGATGGATAACAGAGTAACTTGCCTACGTACAAATGATAGGTTTCAATATATTGAAACATTTTTCTCATTACAAAAATTTTATTATATAACGTTGTAACTTAATCTTCAATGACCATATATTTTATAACTCTTTATATTTTCTGTCCAGCCATGGCTTTGAAGCAGGAAATAAAATTTATTCAGTTGTTATTTTTACTATTTTTTAATGGCTCACAGCTACTGTAGAATTTTAAGATGTCAGCACACTTTTACATAATGCCACTGAATGCACTGAATAAATGGATTAAGTAGAGTCGTAAAATTTAAAAAAACCTGTATTCCATATATTTCTAAGTATGTTGTAACATGTTACACCTTTAACCTGTTTTTATTCTTCTATATATATCTTTATAGAATATTTATTACATATATAATTTTAACTTACGGTGAACAGACGATGCATCTTGTACCTCGATATATTTGACATATAATCGTATAAAGCGAGTACTCTCGTTATGATATTAGCTAAAGTTGCACCTGAGTCATTTAGCAATATCATATTTTGTACACTGAAAATATAAAAATAAGTGATTGTTTATTTATTTTGTATTAATATGATAAATAAAAATTGTTATTAAAACTATGTGTGACTGTAAACGCTACAGGAGGTGGGTTCGATTTATACTTGAGATATTTAAATATTTAAAATTTTCATTTCTTCGTTCTGGTGTCGAGCGTAACGTTGAGTTCCGACAATTAACGGGACTACGTCCACGTGGGGAACGGAGGGTCTTAATACTAAGTTCCCTCTGCTTACCCCGTAGTGTGCGGAACAGAGAGTACAGTACAGTACAGTAATGGCACTCCTAGGAAATACAGCTTTCATACAAAATAAAAAACATGTAAATCCGACCAGTAGTTCCAGAGATCTTAGCGCTTAATCAAACGAACAAACAAACATTACTTGTTTGAAGAAGGTTTTTTATATTTTTTAGTTTTATTTAGTTTCTTGATAACGTGCTTGAATAATTAAAAAACCTTAAAATCTGGCCCACCGAAAGTTTCGTACTAGTTTCAGATTTTTATGTTGGAAAGTACAATTTATGAAAGTCGACCAACTTAGGTTTAACTTAAACTTAAATTTCAGCGGCTTTTATGTGTATGCACTCATTTTATATGAAATAAACTACGTAATGATTTTTTTTCCATTGAAATATCTATAATTTTCACTTTCCGATTTTTTTTTTCTGAAAATTCTCACTTCATGCCAAATTTCATAACCATAAGTCCGTGGAAAGTACCCTATAGGTTTCCATTACATACATACAAAATAAAGCTAATATAATACATAAATTATTGTATCTTTTGATTGCCTTGACTAAGAAGCATTTTTTTTCTGTGGTGGGCGAATATTTAATATTTATTTTAAGTCTTAAGATAAATGGTCTTAATAGTGTCCGTCTATTTTGTGTGGTGATTACTTTGTGATCTTATAAGGTTTTTTTTATTTTATTTCAATATACGGAACTATAAAAGTCAACTAATTGTACAGAATAAAATAAAAAGCTATTATTATTTATAAGCAACTCGTTTCAAAAGTCATGTTCATTTTGAGCCCATTATCCTATAAAAGTATATTTTAATTACACTACCAGCAAGAGATTCGAGAAATATAATAAATCACGACGTAATACTAAATTTATAATGGTTTTCAAATACGGTAATAAAGAATGTAATATAAACTTAACAATAAAAATTACCCAACTCCCTAAGCCAATTATTTTTTTTCATCGTATTTCCTTTATTAAGCTTTATTTATTTATTACTAGCGACCCACTCGCGACTCCGCCTTCATACCACCTACAATAATTTTATTGATATATTCAATCGTGAACAACTGAATACAAGTTGTTAATTAATTCTAAGAAAATGCAAGCTTTACGTGGCTGCTAACAAGACGTGATCGGCGGGAAGATCATCCCCTGTGGGACTCGAGCCTATACTTGCAGAAGTAATGTTGAATTATTTTAATTTTACATTTTTTCCAAAGTATACGGTCAAAATACATGTTTTACAGGCCGAAGAGTATCTCCAATAAATTTCCTTGACGATGAAATAATATTCGCTCGTAAGATTCAATATACATGTCAAATAAAAATCGATGAAACCACATCACCTTACAATTTTCAATATATTTTGGTCATAAAATGACTTATTGTCATTTATTTATAATAAAAAAAATTAAGTTGCCGGAGACTTTGTTTAGAACTAATAACAGGTAGGTAGGGGTCACAAAATGTGTCTGTAAAACCGACTGGTTGTGGGTCCGATCCCCACTCAGGAGATGAAATATTTACTTAAATTTATATTTCCATTTTTTCGCTCTGGTGTTGAGGCATAGCGCGGCGTTCAATTCTATTCCTAAACACGCAATGCCTCCAAAATTCGGTAGAAAGTGGGGAACGGAGTGGGAAAGTACTATTACTTTTTACGAACCAGAAAAAATAATATTTATAAATTTTGTTTGTTTGTTGGTTTTTCTGTTAGTCGACGCTTATCTCAGAAACGATTTAAAGAGCTAAGACGTGAGCGCGGTACGGGAGCGGTAAAATCGGTTTAATTGTTTTTATTGTAACATTCGTCATGTAAGAATGGTGTAATGATTAAAAAACTGACCTTTATAACTATTTATTTATATCCTCATAGAGAAATGATAGCTTTTTTAAGTAAATTTTTTAAGTAAATAAATTTGATCAAAATACACTTATTTATCTATTTATCTATATATATAAAAGGACATGTACCTGACTGACTGAGGTAAGACACACGCAGAGCCGTAACCGCTGATGGGAGAAACGTGAAATTTGGACAGATTTTTATTTCAATAATTTGGGTATCCACTAATAAGGGATTTTGAAAATTTTTTACCCTAAACGGATGAAATAGGGGTTGAAAGTTTGTATGGATTTTTTTTAAAACAGCACCGATTTTCATAAAATTTTAAAGTCAGCAGACTCTTTAAAATATTTCATTGAACACGTGTTTCATGGTTTTTAGAATTCATCCTCTTAGGGATGAATTCTAAGAACAATGGACGGGGTTGAAACTTTATATGAAAAAATTTTTAAATCGCTACCGATTTTTATAAAACATTAAATTCAGACTGTTAAAAATATTTTATTGAACACGCCTTTCGTGGTTTTTTTAGACCCCTAATACACCCCTAAGGGTGCTAATAAGCAGGCGAAGTTGCGCGCGCCCGCTAGTTTTAAGATAAAAATTAAAATAATGTATAATATATAATATATTATATTGTTATACTGTAATAACATATAATATATTTATCAAAATGAGAATGTTTTGTTTTGTTTAATAGCTTCTGATACTTATTACAACACATGCAAGGAAAGATCATTTTAGAAAGTTGTTTAATTAGAATTATAAAACTTACTAACATTTTTATGGTGAATGAAATATTGTCTGTGTTATTCCACCTGAAAAACACTAAAGGGAGAAAAAATATTAAATATATATAAAAATATAGATACCACATTAGTATCGATACTGTTGTACTGGTAATAATAAATGAAAAAAATGATTTACTACTTACGGGATACCTTTGTATGTAAAGTTTTATTAATTTATTCATTATGACAGAATATAAAATATATATATTTTAAATGTCCCTGTGTACTACGATGGCGGCTCTGTTCTAGTTTGCACTTTTTCCTTTGAAAATTAGTTATTGTAACATAACTCTAACAGTTACACCTGGCACCGTCAACTATTTGTAGATATTGATGTCTTCTATAAAATTGTAGTACATCACTTTGCTCATTGTCAATAATTTCCACAGCGTACGCGATATAAGGTTCTTTTTGGTATTTTTTTACACCTTAATAGTCTAATTGTAAAAGAATTTTTCAAATCGGTCTCGTAGTTTCGGGGCCTATTCAAAACAAATAAAGAAATAAAAAATCTAATTGATTGCCTTAATAATTTTAGTGATATTGATGCACCTCCCCCTCACCCCCGCAGAGTTACTCGCCACAGTGCGCGAGGCCACACGGCACACACTCCGCATTTTTTTATTATTACATGATTTTCTTTAGATTGATATTTTAAATTCGTTATATCTTTTGAAAGGGATGTCCGATTTTATTTATTTAAAAAGTATTTTACAGGTATTGAAATTATCTTTAATAAAACATTTAATAGGATAAGGATTAATGCAGAGGTATCAATAATATGGTTTGATTATTATCGGTACTTTTGTTAACTTATAAAATATAAAAAAAAGGTTATATTGTCATAAGTACAGTAGTTGGACATATGCTATCGCGGACTTTTATATAGATATTGATGCGCTCTATAATACTGTAGAACATTGTTTTGTTCTCAACTCATCAATAGTTTTCGCAGCGCATGCGATGATAGAATTGTTAAGATCAATTTCTTCTCACCTTGGGTTACATTATTGCATTTTTATTAGGGATCTCTATTTTTTTTGAAAATGTAATATAGCCTTTGCTGGTCAGTGAAGATGCAGCTTTCTAATAGTGAAAAAAATATTGAAATCGGTCCGGTAGTTTTTGTGTGAAAACTCTACAAACATACACACATACATACATACAAAAATATAAATCTTACCTCTTTATAATATTAGTTACAAATAAACACGTGATTTTAAATATTTTTCAGCCGTTTATTATAGAATAAAGCTATTTTATAAATAATATTAACTGATATTAAACAGATACTTAAGTACTTATTTAATTTAAGGCTTAAAGGCTCAAAATAAAATACAACACATTCATATCTTAATTTATTTACGCATCCCATTTAATTTGATGAATAAAATAATAAAATTTAGTTAGATTTTATAAAATAATAAAAAGGTGAATTTACTTATACATTAAAGATTAAAAGATGATTTTGTGCAAAGAATTAACATCTTAAGTGAGACACAGCCATAGATTAACGCCTACATTTATATATATTTTAAATTTACCATTCGGTTATACTAATTTCAAGGATTAGGCTCAAATATAATTTAATCTTATGCCATCTTGTGGCATATCTGTGTATTTTCAGACTGAGAATTAAGAAAAAAAAAACATTGCTTAAAAAGATACATAATTATTAATAAGTCAAGTAATATTTTGAACTATAGAAAAATCTTCTGAAAGCATCTTCTTCTTCTTTATGTTTATATTATTCTAATATGATTCATCACTACTTACAGTTATTCACATTTTTTTATTTTTACTTAAATTAAATTTATGTACAAAAAAAAAATTAAAAAATATAATAAATTCAATTGTATAAATGATTTTGGCACTTCCTAGTGAATCTAGTAATTTAGTACTTTCTAAGTTTAATTTTCTGTGACCTTTGTATTATATTGTATTGCTAGACCATCATGTCAGCAGCTGGCGATAGATTTGAATTAGGGAATATATTAAATACTAAGTAATATATGTTTTTAATAATATATTTTTTTTTAGTAATCTTGTTAAATGTATTTTGGGTAGTGTGCATTCTTTTTTGCTTTAAAGCGACTCATCACCTTTTTAAATCCTGTAAAAGCTCTTTATGGTTGTATGAATATACCAGGATATACTATCTCATTTTCAACAACAAATTTAAAAAATTTAAAGGAAATTAAAGCATGTATGTACGAATTTTTTATTGTTATTATTCGTATTTTGTGAAATTATCAAAAAATAACAAAAAAAATACAATTTATTAGGCCCTTCATTATTGTCAGCAAAAACGATCTAAATACGTGCTGTGTTTAAAGATGTTTTAAGTAATATGAAAATTAATACGGCAATTACTTTATAATGTTAATAAAGTGTATGAATTCAGAATAAAAATATATTTGAAAAACTATGCGCGATGTAGTCCAGTAAAACTTGATCATGATTTTCCTTATACTACGGACATTCATTAATTCGACCTTAATTAAAAAAGAAATTGTAAATATTCCTTCTATATCTATTAAATATAAAATGTTTAAAAAATATAAAATAAAACTAGTTGAGAAAAATAAAATAATTTAAATTCACAACTTGAGAGCTTAAAGTTCTTTCACTGAGTGCTTACGCCTAAATTAAAATACAGGACAAAGCTTAGAATTTGAAAGTAAAATATTTTATTTTTGTTATAATAAATTACATTATTATATAATTATATAATAGATAAATTTATCTAATAAATTATTTATTGACACACATATATTTTGATAATATTAATTTATTTTAAATATAAAAAAAATTATAACTGTATACAATATTTGATCTATATATCGATTTATAGATTGAATTAAATTCACTTCGATTGTAAGTTTCATAAATGCTATCTAAGCATATTACTTACAGTATGGAGTTTAATGCATAATTTTGATGTTATTTTTTTTTATGGCTCATAAAAAATACTCTTGAGGCCGATTCATTTTATGTATATTTATTCTAATATCTCTTGAAATATATTCGAACCAAGCCATAAACCAAGTCATAAGTTCACAGAATTTGATATTTGTCCAAAAATCCAGATCACAACGACTACAAAACTTTTACTTTCAACGTATGTACCTGCAACAAAATAATAATGAATATATTTAATAAGTTCTTTGATTTTCACGATTATTACACATTTTAAATGAAACTAATTTTTAAAGGAAAACAGATACATTCCTAGAATGATCCGCGAGGCTATTGAAATAAAAAAAACATGCTAATTTCAATAGAGAGGACGGCTGGAAACTTTCTACCACCTCATAAAATCCTCCCATAAAATCATTGAAGTTTCAAACCTACCATACCAGAGGGCAAGATACTATCAGTTCATTCTGCAGGAATCCAGGGCAGTACGTGAGGCAATTGAGAAATCGCTGGCGGTAGTTTGATATAGTAATTATGTCAACTGACAGACGAATGCCACCTCAGTCTACCCGTGACCACGGCCTACTGCAAGTGTTCGAAACGTCGGGTTTCCAAAATGTAAAATCTTAAATATACGCGATTAATCCGGTTAAATTAGTTTCATTTAAAATGAATATATTTATTTTTTATCAGAGGCCGTCTGACTGTAAACGAGACGGTTGTGGGTTTGATGTAGACTCGGGGGAATTATTTTCACTTTTTCGCTCTGGTAAGAAAACAAATCGCGGCGTTGGGCCTCACACAATCCACAATCTCTTAAAAATGAATGGAAAGTGGAGCTTAGAGTATCTTACACTAAGTAGGCTAAAATAAATAAAAGATCAAAAATTATTCGATGCTATTATTGATAATGAATAAATCTATTAAAAATATTAATTAAATTATATAAAAAGCAAAGTTCAGTTGAGGCCTGCCGTGACGCAAGGGCACAAGTGTGTGACGGTAAACTCGACAGATTGTAGCTTCGATTTCCACTCTAGGAAATTAAATATTTCACATTTCCATTTCTTCGCTCTGGTGTCGAAGCAAAGCGCGGCTTTGAGTTTCGCCACTCAACACGCAATGCCTCCAGAATACAGCGGAAAATGGGGGGCGGAGTGTATATCAGGCCCTCTCTGTCTACCCTACCCTACTATGTAGCTACTGCGTGAAGCTGAAAAAAAATCAAATATATTCGAAATACTCTGATTATAAATTACTAAGCAAGCAGTATAACAATAAAGTTAAAACATACAATGCATTCGCTATTAGCATATCTCATAAATATTAAATATATATTCAGAAATAGTACTATTAAATCTCTAATTTCCCTGGGGCTGCTTGAAGCATTAATGTTCTAAAGCATAGTAGCTATTTGGCAGTATTTTGTGTTTATTACAACGACGTTCTTTCTAGACTAAGTAACGATGTTTTTATAAAGATATTATGGATTTATAATAATAAATATATTTAACATTCATAATTCCATGTGAATATATGCGATTTGTAAATTTTCTTTTGAGTCTTTTTGGAAACATTTTTTTCGTTAAGTGTCCTGGATGAATGAGGTCCTGGATCGAGGTAACTCTTTAATTTTTATAGGCACACTTACAAGAATCTAAGTATTTTTTGTAAAGACTCTTATGTTTGCTTTCGGAAATGACAATTTTACGATGTGTAACTGATGATGAAGAGCATAGATGGCTTAAGTAGTTGTACTACTTTTGCTGTAATAGTGACAAGGAAACACATTCTTAAAATTTTTCGCCAGAAATTAGATTCCTTAATCGTTGCATTTCTTGTCAATCAATCAAAAAAGAGCATGTTATCATTTTTAACCGACTTTAAAAAAGGGAAAGGTTCTCAATTTGCCCGAACATTCTATAAATAAAGCTAATGCTACAACAGCCTTACTACAATATCGAATAACTAAGCCTGTTTCTTTTACTTGACACCTACTTCAGAATTATAAAATCATACTTAATTTTTTTTTTAACAAAATCAAGTACTATTGCTTTATGTTAAGTAAATTTATTTTATAATTTTTAATTTGATTAAAGTCAGTTAGTTTATTGTTAAAAATTAGCTTATGTTATTTAATCAGCATGATCATTCCCCTGGGGGTCCAAGATGGAAGGCTTCCTCGCAGTGACCCCTGCCAGCCCTTACGAGGGCTGCAACGTTCCATCCGCCACGTGTACCTCGAGAGAGCGCACTGATAGGGCGTCCCCCCAAGGCGACGCGCACCAGTGCGTCCCCGCTGGTGTGTCAAGTGGCGACGAATGCGGCGTTGGGGACCGCCACCCAACACGCCATGTCTGGAACGGCGGGAGGTGGAGGACGGAGCTACAAATAGCTACGTGGAATGTAAGAGGAGGGATAACCGTAGCGTTTGGCGCTCCGTTCTCTCTGACTACCCCGCTAGGGGTAAAGCGTGAAATTAAGTTAAGTTAAGTTATCATTCCCCTGTGTGTGTCGAAGTGAGAACCGAACCAACAACCCGCCTTTTTTAGCCTGCATAAATTAAATTAAACTTATTCTTAAATAATAAACAAGCATCTAAATATACTTATATATTTGATACCAATATTATTCCTTAACAAAAGTTTGGCTTTAATTAATAAATTGACTTTATTAAGTAAAGCCAAACAATATGATTTATGATAAGAAACAATAATATTTTTGTCTACACCGTTGTAAAATACAGAAGCTGATTTCTTGATTTTAAGATCGCGCCCTGGGCGTTTGTCTTTCTTTGAGACTTAAACATAACTTAATACAATAATAATCAAGTTGCAAATTTAGTTTGGAAGCTTAAAAAAACATTTTAAGTTATTAATATTTATTTTGATTTCATTGAAATTTAATTTAAATTTAGTATTAAAATAATTACAATAATAACATTAAAAAATATTATATATTTGGTATTATAAATATTTATAAGATTTAACATAATAGATAAGATTTTGTGGAAAAAATATTTTTTAGTTATATAACATGAGTGCTAGCATTTGAATAAATAATACATAGTATAGTGCAATAATAAAGCTTCTGATTAAACGAGATGCCTATACGTTCAAATCTCAGCCATTGGATTTATATCTTTAATAACTATATTTTTTGTATTCCCGGTCTGGTTGGCGGAAAACAAAGAAATATATTTAACATTAACTAAAGAAAACCTACAGTATAATATCGCGTGAAACAACATAAGTAAAGCCCTGACATTCTTTTTGAACTTTAAATAAGCAAACTTCAACTGTCTTTGCAGAATCTTAGAATACATATTAATTAGTGTTTTAACTCTTCTAGGTACAAGGCATGAGCCCGTCCAACTCGACTTAAAACCGCCATGCTCTCTTAACTAATTACTCCACCGATGTAACATTTGTAACATTAAAATATATGAGTAAAAGTGTATTTTCAATAAATTTTTAGTAATTTTGAATTTACGAATATGTGTATGTTTTGGGAATATATTATTGACTGTTGTAAGATAAATATTAATTTTGTACATATTAGGTATAAGTATACAATAAAATGGAAATATAAGTCACAATCAAAAATGTATATTATTATTTTTTTATATGCGTTGATAATATAGGTAAGCAATTGTCGCGATACAAACCTTACCTCTACAACAAGTTTAAAATAAAAAGAGTTGATTTTTATTTTTAATTATATTAAGCTATTCTAACCAACAAAAACAAAAAAAACAAAAACATTACATACCTCTATTTGAAATATACTTTGACAATTCTGTCCGCGCGTAAACAGTGACCGTAGCGGCCGCGTCTCTCAGCACCGGCGGCTCCACAGGCAGGCGCGCCTCGCACCGCACCCGCAGCGCCCCACTCGCCGCCGGCGGTACTGCCACTCGCAGCACGCGCCAGGACGCGCGCAGGCCGCCCGCTTGGGGCGCGCTTAGCTCGAGACGGTGCCAGGGCTCCGTCTGTCAAGTAATATAGTATATTGCCGTGTGATTCCCGGCCTAGAATAGGATCATCCTGGTACTGGTGGTGTCGTAAGAGGGGATTTAAGTACGTGTGGAAGAGTCACTTCGCCAGCAATGGCAACACGCATGGGCAGACTCGACCGAATCATCACCACCCCCGGCGTTTAAAACCGGCGTGAAGTAGTGGCTTTATGCCACTGCGTTTCGCATCAGGTAATGCCGGGCTTCGGAGCCCAACCCACCTTAAAGACCGGCAACGCACCTGTAGCTCCTCTAGTGTTGTGCGAACCCGAACCCGTGACCCGAATTCTCGTTTGTCATGTCTTTTCCATAAAAAAAAATGTATGTAAAAGATATGATTGACGATTGTAAATAACTAGCAACCCGCCCGCGGCTTCACCCGCTTGAACTACACGATTATTTATTCAATTCACTTAATTACTTTGTGGTTTGCGTACTTACAATGATTTATAAAGTCAAGATTTCAAATGTATGTTTTATGTAGGTCAATTGTAACACAGTATTTAAGACATTATTTTCAGTCTTCGACATTCTTCAAAATTTACTTTCAACTATATCATACCTTTCAATAAATCAAGAACAATCTGATTTTTATTAGATTCTCTTTATTTCGGCAAAGTGTTGCAGGTTAAATCAAATGTAGATAGAATGAATGTATTTAATTTTGGCCATCACTTCATCAATTCATTGTGCAGTGGAGTGCTTAATATATGCAAGTCCATTAAAAACTTCAGAATAAATTTGCAATGTTAATATTCTATTTTTCGTAGTAGATACAGAATGGTAAAAGCATTGTAGTGTGTTAACATTTATGGAGGGGAAACAAGTGTACGCTTAAAGTAATATTGTACATTTTAAATTCAACAGTAACATTAGCGTTATTGATTAATAGCAAATATGTGAATGCAATAACAACAGTTTACCAATAAATTGTAAGATAGTAAATGTTTTTTATATTATCTCTTCTTGTAAATATTGCAACATCACTATAGTTCTATTTTTAAAAATATATATTGTTAGCGAACTCGTGTAAAAGAGGGTAGATTTAGGTGAAAATAATTATAAAAGCAATGGAATTGTGTCAATCGGGGGACAGTTGCGTGTAAGCGACGGTCCTTATTGGAAGGAAACTAGTGTGAAGTATTGTTAGTAGGTTATACATATCACCTATTGCAATTACGTGGTATCCCTTTCCAAATAGTTTAAAAATATATAGACGATGTGTGTATTTATGTATTTTGTTGTGTGATGTATGTATTTTAATAACTATAAACTATTTCTATTTTTCCAAAAAATATTTTTGCAAAAAATTATACGAATATTTAAAAAGAAATTCTTAATAGGTAATATTTGAATTAACAAAAAACAAAACAATTCACATTGTGAACATATAAATTTTAATGCCTCCGTGTTTCTAATTTAATTGTACACACAATCGCATCCACTTGTAATAAGGCATTGCAAGTTTTATTTAAATGGATATACTACCAACTTGCCCGAGGCTTCGTTTGCTTCAACCACACGATGCATTTAGGTGTAGTACGTAAAGAGAAGAAACCAAATTATAGCACCAAAGAATGAACATTTTTATAGC
Source organism: Heliconius sara (assembly GCA_917862395.2). Classification (NCBI taxonomy): domain Eukaryota; kingdom Metazoa; phylum Arthropoda; class Insecta; order Lepidoptera; family Nymphalidae; genus Heliconius; species Heliconius sara. The sequence goes on along the minus strand of CAKJTV020000117.1, from coordinate 15,233 downwards.
ATTAAAACTGAGTCATAAATTTCATTAAGTTTCATTTTTATAGCCATCACATTTCATCCACTTTCATAAACACCACAAAGTGCCATTTAAGATCATTAAAATCTCACATCACGATATCTTGGGTTATCTGAGGCATTTAGTGTCTTTTTTTTATGGAAAAGGACAAGGCAAACGACCGTTCGGGTCATCTGATGGTAAGTGACTACCGCCGCCCACGATCCCGTGCAACACCAGAGGAGCTTCAGGTGCGTTGCCGGCCTTTAAGAAGGGTTGAGCGCCGAAGCCCGGTATTACCTGATGCGAAACGCAGTGGTTTCACGCCGGTTTTAAATGCCGATTGTGGTAATGATCCGGTCGAGTCTGTCCATGCGTGTTGCCATTGCTGGCGACGTAACTCTACCATACGTACTTTAGTCGCCTCTTACGATACCACCAGTACCAGGATGATCCTATTCTAGGCCGGGATCACACGGCATAGGGCTATATATACATAAGTATATCTATCTATCCTACATTTTTGCGTTACTGAAATTTGGCTTGTAGGTTCCTTGGGGAAAGCACGCGTACATTTGCACATTTATAGAAGAAGATTTCCCGAAATACCTAAGGGAATGGAGACAAACGAGACTTGATGTTGTGGTAATTAGTATAATATAAACTACAGCGTGTCAAAACCTAATTACCTACATACTTGAGGACTACACACTTTATAACAAAGAGTTGGATACTATAATATAAACTAAATATAGTTATTATTAATTTTATTTGGTTTAAGCTTTTAACTAACTGATTATATGTAGTTATACAATTTCCCTTTCAATTCACAGTTCACAATAGTGCCCGGAGTCATGTAATGGCATTCAATTTATTTCAACAAAGGCTCTCTATCAAGATACGAAGAGATGTCCATCCACTTTTGTATCTTGGAGTAACTAAAGAGCCATTTAAAATATTTTTATATACTATTCAGTATACATATTTTTGATATACCAAAAACTATTTTTTTTCTTCAGCTTCACGCTGTTGCATTGTTTTCATAAAAGATGATTCAGAATATTTTTTTTGGTCTAGTCTAGTTTTACTGTAAATTAGATTGGTTTTTTTTTTGGTTTAATGTTTGTTACCTCAAACTTTTGACTGGGTGATCAATCTTTGGTGATATTTTTTTATTTGAAAGCTAGTGCTTCCCGTATGGTCCCATTTTTAATCATCTATTTCTGGAAATGGATTGGATTAGGTATGTACGCGATAAATGGTCGAATAACTCAATATCACGCCAACCGATTCCTATGACTCTTTATTTATTTAAAAGGAAACACTTCAAGGATAGCTTGCAGAAAGTTTGGTTAGGTTCTGATTATGGGATCCGGTTGAAATTGAACAAGTTAGTCTTTTGTCAAAAATATAGTTATAAAGAAAACCATTATTAAAATTGGTGTTAAAAATAAGATTCCTCATCGTTGCATATCTTCTCAACCAACTTCAAAAAAGAAGATGTTCTCATTTTTAACCTATTACAAATACAAGAGGAGATGGGCGAATTGGGCGCCCAAATATTTTTTTTGAATGATCTTGTCAATATGCCAAAATGCTAGTATGCACAAAAATATCTTATTAAGATTGAAGTTTTAAACTATCTACTCGTTTGAGAAGCATCCTTTTAAGGTCTACCCAGGTGGAAAGTGGGGATTTGAAGTATTTTAATAGAAACAGAGTACTTTAACACTAGGTTCGCAGGTTCCTTCCTACCCTGCTATGTGCGGATTAGAACATGAAGCTAAATAAAAAAAACATTTAATAGGGAAGGAATAGCAAGTGAAATATTTATTTAAATTTATATTTCCATTTCTTCGCTCTTCGAGACAAAGCGCGGCGTTGAGTTCTGCCTCTCAGCCTGCCTTCAGAATACGGCGGAAAGTGATGATACAGCGTAACACTGATTTTCTTACTAAAAAATATAACTGTGCTTTAGGTATACATTAGATATTTATATTATTGTAGGTGTAATTTAAAAGTTAAGAGAGAAAAATTTAGAATCATATTAAAATATTTCCACTTCGTCGAATTTATTTTCTATAAAAACATCAGCAAAACCCTAAAAAAAAGAAAAAGAAGCCAATTATCTACATAAAACATAAAATGAAGTTGTCAGGAAAATATTGTTTAAACATTCATCTAACTCGAATACTAAACGAAAAGGTTATAGCTTTTTAATATCTCGTTCTTCCTTTCTTTTTATCTCTCAACTTCGTAGACTACGCCTGTAAAAGTTTTTGTAGATATATTTTTTTGCATTTTCAACAAGTTAACAAAAACTTGATTTACTTTCAAACTACTAAGTAGTAAAATGCGTATTTCATCTTGCTACATAAAAAAAAAAAATTTGCACTTTTTAAAGAACTTATATGATTATATTTTATCAGGTTAAGATCCAGGTTAAGCCTAGTCCATCCGTTACTTTCCGCCTGAATTAGTATTATTACTTGTAGATTACAGAAAATCAAGATTTTGTGTTGTCTTACAACAGCGGGGAAATCAAAATAATGGAAAAAATTTCAAAAACCCTCGTAAGTAAGTAAGTAAGTCAAACGCCATCCCAGTTCGCTACTATGGCCTCAATGATGTAAATAATAAATTAAATATAATAAAATTAAATTAAATATAAAAATGAAATATGACGAAGAACACAGAATGTGCAATTGTATAATTTATCAATATATCGACTAAGCTCTACCTTATCCTGCCAGATGGGATTTCAGATTTAATTAGGAAAGTACGAGGGCAAACAGTTAAATCGAGTTGGCCTATCTCTTGAGTGCATCGCCTGTGTATGCTTAGCTTCTTGTTTAGAATTTCATTGCAGAATACTACAATTGTTACCTATTTATTAATCTTGCTTTCCTAAGCTAACATAAAATGATAAGAAATCTAATTTTGGCAGAAACTGTATAATTTAAACATATTTGAGTATACTATATTAAAGTATATGTATATTTAATCAGCTTCACGCTGTATCCCGCACATAGCAGGATAAGCAGAGAGTATATAGATTTAAGAAACTCTGTTTCCCGCTTGCCACCGAATTTTTCACGTGAAAATAAATAATATAATTAATTCCACCGAGTGGGTTTCGAACTCACGTCCGTCGCGTTACAGTAACAACCTTGTGCCCCTGTGCCACGACGGCCTCAAATATATGTATATTTAGTTTACTTGATAGATATAGGAATCAAACACTGTACTAGTTTCCTCATATTAAGAGTCAATACGTTAGTCAATAATCATTAATGATCATTGTCAATATAGACATTGCATTGACGCGTAGTATCAATTACAATATACGTTCTCATATTAACGTATATGCCATTTTATTCAAAAGTATCTATTGTCTAACATAGTAAATATAATGTGTTTTTTATTTAATAATAATAATAATAATATGCTTCATTGTACACCACAAAAATACAAAATAAATAAATAAATAAATAAATAAATAAATGAATGAATGAATGAATGAATGAATGAATGAATGAATGAATGAATGAATGAATGAATGAATGAATGAATGAATGAATGAATGAATGAATGAATGACTGAATGAATGAATGAATGAATGAATGAATGAATGAATGAATGAATGAATGAATGAATGAATGAATGAATGAATAAATAAATAAATACACATAAAGAAATTTATTTTTATGTTTTTTTTTAATATAAGCACAATACACACAATTTTCTATACAAACTATAACTGTACTGTAATGTAACTACTGTGTAATTTTGAAAAAAATCATGTATAATTAAATGGAAATGAGTCTGTTATGTTAAACGGGAACCTACGAAGACTCAATACGAAATAAATGAATATTTAGATATAATTTCTAAATAGTATTGATAATTTTATTAACTATTTTAGTATGCAATTATGTGTAAAAGGGTTATCTATTTATTAGGACTGTTGTGTTTTATCAAGCAATCATTCCTGTGCGATAAGGATATGGCTCATTTGCGGCGCATTGGCGCAAAACATAAAAGGGGGCCAACCTTCGAACAACGTTGCTGTATCTGCCATGTTGCATTTGAAAATTATAAAATTTGATAGACTATTAACAATTTGAACAATTTAATATTTCTATTTATAGAAATATCAAGTGATTAATTTTCCTTCCTTCCTTTGCGATCTCATTCGCGGCGTTGAATTCCGCTATTCAATCCACAATACCTCACACTAGGTTCCCTGTGCCTACTCTGCTGTAGGCGGGATATAGCGTGAAGCTAATAAACAACTATTTAACTAAAACACATTTTTTTACATATGAGAGTGAATATCATTTTTTTCTTTGTTTTAAAATTCGAACTCGTATTCACGACACGTGTGTTCTGGTAACATATATAATTTCTATCTATATTATATATTACAAAACAATGTAATCAAACGATAAAAAACTCTTTACCCTAATAATATAAGTAAGATATCAGTGAAATATACACAAGTGAAAAATTAAAAATATTTCTATTTTTCTGAATACACAAACTTTTCCGTATCACCGTTCCTTAATGAGCGACGGCATAAGAAGGTCATATACAAGTTTTGCTCATATAAAAATAAAATATTCACCACCGTATATTCTAATGAGCACATTTTGTTATTAACACATTTCCAGGTAGACTAGTTACAAAGTGGAACATCGTACGTATTATATGTGTGCTGGTAACATTTTGTCTATTTTTCTAGGTTATGTTACTATTTCTAGAAAATAGCAGTATTGTAGTTCTTAATCAGATTTTTAGTCACGTTAGCTGTAAGTTTAATAATAATTTTAATGTATATAATATTTATTATTTTAAATTTAAACGTTTCAAAGGAATTTTACTAATGTTATTATTTAAATATTAAAAATCACAATTTTTTATGGAAAAATATTTTAAGAGACTTTGGATTTTATTCAGCGATAAGATAAACATTATAAAAAAGCTTAGAAAGCGTACAGGTTGACGGACACCAATGCGGGACTTTTTCTTACCATAACAAGGCGGTGAGAATAATTAAATCAGATATCAGTATTCAAATGAGGATCATAACTAAGACCTAAGACGCATCGTACAGCCAGACATTGCGCAACGGGGGCTTCTATATTATTTTTGAAATGGTTTTCAAATTGTTTATAACTATTTTTATTTACAAGCATCCCATAAATAAATGAGGCCAGGCGCAGGAGCACAAGGTGTGATTGTAAAATTGACTGGTTGTGGGTTCAATACCCACTCGAGGAGATGAAATATTTGTTTGCATTTATATTTTCATTTATTTGCTCTGGTGTCAAGGCAAAACGCGGCGTTGAGTTCCACCACTCTACACGCAATACCTCCAAACCTAGACGGAAAGTGGAGAACGGTGTATCTTAACACTAGGGTTCCCTCTGCCTATCCTGCTGTGAGCGGAATACCGTATGTAGCTGATTTCATTGTTTTTTTATCCCACAAATACTCACAACCCGTCCCTTTACAGTCACACACCTGACCCCCTGTACAAAGACTAGTCTAATATGTGCTAAAATTTCAATAATAAACTTTAATACTTATACACCAAAACAATTATCATTGCTTGACTATAATTTAAATATTATAAAAATAATATTATCACATACGTACCTTTGCGATCTCATTATCTATGTACCAAATAATATCAGAGGGCGGCAGGGAGTAGTCAGAGGTGCAGTTGAGTAGTAATTGCTCGCCGGGCCTCACTAGTTTAGGAGCACCAATTATTGTAGGGTCCTTCTCCGGCATAGCTGAAAGGAAGATGGACTTCAGTACGAAGATTGATAGAAATTAAATTTCGAATCCGCTAACGAGTGTTGTTCGTTACGTGTTAGATTGCCGTTGGGTGTCCGTAAATTGTTACGAACAATTGGACTTCTTCAATTTTTTACTGTGGAACTGGAGAAAGGTAAAAAAGTCTCGAAGTTTATTACACCTAATTGTCATATTAATGTCATGGCTTTTTGTACAACAATTTGAATTTTCTTTCTTTACTTTTTTGATGTCTGGTTTGAATTTCAAATATTTTTCATTTTATTTTAAGGCTATAAAATGCTTGTCAATTGCTCCATCATCAGCATATACTTTTTCCTAATTAAATCAAGGGGACCTATCAAATAAACAAATTGAAGTACGTTGCAAATTCATTTATCGAATCATCTCTTATTTATAGACAACCGAAGTTTACGAAAATCACAAGATCCTAAGGTTCCCATATCCCATAAAGTTCTGTTGTCCAAATCAGCTGAAATACGGGAAGTTACCTAATCTGACAGAAACTTGCCGATTTAGGTTAAAGCCCCCTAGTAACATAAACCTCTTCTGTGTGCTATAGTGGGAGTGTGATCGTAATTAAAGTTTTAGGTAGGAACGGTAGTAGCCGTTCTGTTTGAGTCAAAAGCTTCAGATTATTAATTTACATCAAAACAAAATTACGTAAACACAGCATTAAGCAAAGTCAAATAAAGTTGTTGTCGAATTGGGTTAGTGATTTTCTGAACTCGATCATACACGTGATTTTTTAATATAAGTGCTTAAAATTGACTTGCTAAAAATGCTTAAGTGTAATGCTTAAATGGACTTAGCTGTAATTGCATCAATGATTATTTGATACGTCTATATTAGTTATGAAAATTATGAAATCAGTTGTAAATATCTATATTAATATAATGAAGCGGAAGAGTTTGTTTGTTTGTTTGGTTGGTTGTTTAAACATTAATCCCTGGATATACTGGTCCGATTTGCTTTTTTATTGTTTTGTATGAAATCTGCATTCTTCAGGAGTCAGTTCAACAAACTAAGTGTTTGTTGTTGTGTCTGTTGTTTGCCACTACTAAAAAATACTTTCTCCAAATAACCATTAGGCAACTTTAGACTGTACGGTTAGATGGTTTTTATTTGATCGATACCCAATAAGATTTTTATCACGAAGATACGAGATGAGTACCAGAGATTGACTCAGCATCCATTGCCACTAGTCGTCAAAGTAAAAAAGTTTTGTAATTGTGATCAGCATTGTATTATACTTGTTACCACCACTAATGTAAACAGCTTAGTCGTGCACTTAGAAGACGTCTCTAGCGATACAATTTTCAACCAATTTAAATATTTGGTAATTAGCGACACTTGGGTAGAAATATTCATGCCAGTGAATGTTGCCTGGCGTTGATCTGATATCCTATTGTAACAACGCTAAGAACACATAAATTGGAATTGGATTCATTTGGAAATAAAAGACGCAAAATTTGATGATATATGTCTTGTAAATATAAAGGCCAATGCATCTTCGAATTCATACTCGGGTGTGTGTGTATCCACTCGGGCATAGGTCGGCATTATGATGGTCGTTGATAAAATATTCCAAGAACATCGCTAAAATTGTACCCGAGTTCAAGCCTGATCTCACTACACCAGTTATCATAGTCGACTTCATGCTCAGCGAATTCAGTTCATTTCATATTGAAACTTTTCCAACAACTTAGGTAAAATAAATTTATTGATTTAACTTTTACTTTGGATGCCAATTGTGTCGTCCGTTTCGTATCATAGAGCTATAATTAATAAAAGTTGTATTTTATTAATAATTACTTTTATCCTAAATACACAAATGGTTGTTTAAAAAATATAACCAATTACATAAACTTTGAGGTCAGTAGTGGCGTAGGGCACAAAGTGTGACTGTAAAAGTGTGGTTGTGGATTCAATACCCACTCAAGAAAATGAAATATTTATTTACTTTTATATTTTCATTTCAACGCACTGGTGTCGAGGCACAAAGCGCGGCGTTGAGTTCCGCCACTTAACACGCAATGCCTCTAGAATTCGGCGGAAAGTAGGAAACCGAGAGTCTTAGCACTAAGTACTACTTACTCTGCTGTGTGCAGGATACAATGTGAAGTTGATTTGATTAAGATTTTTACATAAACATATTGACGTACAACAAACGGCGGTATCCATGACACAGCTACACCCGAGTTTTTTGATAAGGTCCGCATTTTAAGCTTGTGTATGGACCAGTTACAGAGTTTCAGGATAATCTAGAAGAGAAGCACCCGTCTATCGCAACCTTTTCAGGGAGCGAGTTGTCTGTTTGAGGACCGTCACGAAGTTTGGGCTGATATAGTGTATTTGGAAGAAGTTTAATCTGTTGATAAAGGGTAGTTGGTTAATGTCCCCGATGAGTGTAAGTGTTTTGACCTTTGATAGTTTGGCCGCCATTACGATTTACCCAAAATGGTTTATAAAAGCCTCGTCCACGATAAGTCTTGTAGGCCTTTATGCAACACTGTTTGTGATTTGTGCAACTAAAAGTGATCTCACTCCTGAGGTCCTCGGCTGCCTCAGTAGTTGTAGTTGCTATCAGATCACTATCTGGGACGAAGTTGTTACCCACCCCTGGTGAACATACCACAACCAAGAGTGTTATTCACATTGTATTGTATGTTCGGTGCTTCCAAATGCTCGTTTGATTGTGAAAAGTTTGAATAGTGTATATATGTATTAAGTATGTTGGTAAGTTAGAGTTAAATTGAAAGGGATTTAGAAAAGATTTCTCAGAATTACTCCGCCAACGTAAAAAAATTAATTTTCCACTTCACACCTCAAAGTCTACGTAAAAAAATTGCGGGTCACAATTACCACAAATATTATTTTTAAAAAATTATGTAAAATTGACTCACCAACTACATTCATATGTTTCGTTTGTCTTGCAATTTGAAACTTAGGGCCTTCTGTAGACACTTCGCAAGTATATGCAGCTCTCGTAGCGACAGGTGGAGGCATTACGCGTACCATACACCAGTCCACTTGGCAATCACCGCCTTGTACCATTATCCCCGTTACATTGAACAGCCGGATTGAAACCTAGAGATAAACAATATTTAGTAAAACATCTCCTATAAATTATAATGTGGCATCAAATTCCAATAAAATCTAGTCTATCAATAAAAAAAAAATTAAAAATAAGGGTTCAGAGGTTTGCAGTATAGTATAACAATCTTGGACAATTGAAATTTAAAAAACTTATTATTATGTAGGCATTGCAATTTTTTCCTCTTTCCCTTTAAGATCTGACCTATACTCTTCAAAGAATCTATTAGCCAAATTTCAACTATAAAATTACTTATTTCTGTATAAATAACTAAGTTTCGAAATCATAGAGAGCCACTTTACATTTTTATTTTTAAAAGCTGGATAAAAATCTATCCATTTTTGTGTAAATATCAGATTTCGTGCTATTTAGTGTAGTAGCTTTGAACGTTGCTTATATTTATTATGATAAATACGTAATCGTTTTGTATGAATCAAAAGTAGAAGATCGGCAACACTTAGTAGTATTTTTGTAGAAGTATGTGTATGTGTGCGTAGCACGAAATACAGGTAGGGATAAAAATCGTGAAATAAAAAAAATCCTACGTCTTAACTGGTAAAGTTTCTTGATTAATTTCTTTAAGTATGGGTTTGTAATATTTTGCCCTATATGCTGTTTCCGTAAATGGTTCATTGACACTTCCACCCTGTGGATAATAAATCAAATCAGCTTCACGCTGTATCCCGCACACTGCAGGGTAGGCAGAGGGAACGTAGTGAAAGACACTCCGTTCCCCACTTTCTGCCGAATAATAGATGGCATGTGGATAATAGTTTTAAGGTATTGAATTTTTCAAGTAATTAATAAAAAATATGTAAATCACTTAATTCCTATAAAATTCATATGGTGCCCCTAGTATACTTAATTAACGGGTCATTGTGGATTATATATAGGTCACCTTTCAAGCATCAGTTTTCTTTTTTGGGGATTACTGAACTTACAAGGTAAAAAGCAAAAGTGTTGCGTGTATATTTGCTTACCCAATGGCTTTAGTTTAGTTAATATATGTATATACGTCACGTATGAAATATGTCGATATCATGGTTATTTGAACACGTAAACTCCAATCAAACTGTTCAATGAAAAAATATATCGGCTCTACGCTGTATTCCGCACATAGCACGGTAGGCAGAGGGAACCTAGTGTCAAGACACTCCGTTCTGCACGTTCCGCCGAATTCTGGAGGCACTACGTGTTGAGCAGCGGAGGTCAACACTGCGTTTTGCTTTGACACCAGAGCGAAGAAATGGAAATATTCATTTAAATAAATATCTCCTCGAGTGGGGATCGTACCCACAACCGATATACAGTCACACTTTGTGCCCTTGCTCAACAACTGGCCTGAACATATCAAAAGCGGGTCAGTGAATGTTCCAGGGAAAAATTTTGTCATGACATATCAAAGTTACCTTCTGTGAGGGTCTGTATCTGAATATTTCGTGCAGATCCCTATACCACTTGACGGAGTGTAGTCTCTGGTCATCCATCTGGAAGTGGCAGAAAAGCTCAGCCGCGCGCCGAGGGTCTGCGTACAGTGGGACCTTCAGTTGAGTTATTTCATGAGCTGATGTTAACGCTGTAACAAATTATATAGAAATTATAATAATGATAAATGGGCCGAAGCGGGGACTTCTGGATTTGCAATAGCGCAGTAGATAAATATACTGAGGTTTTCCTTGTACTCGGTTTAGTACTTCTATCGAATATGAGCCCCACATATGTATATGGCCGCCCGTCTAGGATAAAGGATCAGATTAGTAAAAAAAAATAATCATTTAAAATTCTCGAGCGCGTCAGTTTACGGTAACTTACTCTAAGTTACATGCTAAATCATGTATAATCCACTAATCTGATAATTAAGAGAGACGTAAAGAAGGGAGAGGGCTACAAAGCTAAAAAAAAATACGACTAATAAAAATATACTATAAAAATAAATACGTTACCTCGACATTCTTAAGCCTGATTTCTTTTTTTTTAATTTGAAGGGAAATATTCAAGGACTACGAAAAATATTTAATCTGACTGCATTCTAAAAGCCGAAGTAATAAAATGATCGATAAATATTTTTAAACATTTTTAAAGTGTATTTCTAAATAAATATTTATGACCGATAAAGTTTAATCCAGCTATGAGTTGCCTATATTCCTATCTCCGTATTCCTATTCCTCTCTCACTCATTCTCTATTTATTACTGCCTTAATCACATCGATGATTAAAAAATACTTAAAAAAATATTTTTTGTAATTATTTCTAATAAATACAAGTACTCAACTTTAAATACAAGTACTAAACTTTACACTTTTACATTATGTACACAAGATTAACTATATATATAGCGTTTTTATCATTATCACTTTAAGTGAAACCACAGTTTTAACTACTCTATAAAAACCTTATACAATTAAAACAAAAGAGACTTTTAAATGTTTAGTCTGTGATACGAAAAGTATGATATGGAATTTCTGGTAAAAGTAAAATCATTACAGGTATTACCTAACATTTTTAGAGAGTTTCAATATAAAATAAATTGAACTGAGCAATGAGCGGTTTTAAGACATCAACGTTGAAGTCTCCAACTATCATTACTAGTAGAAAGGCTCGGGCTCGTAATCGTGTATAATTTAAGCGATGTTCTTGAAATATTTTAACAATTAAGAGCTATAATGACTTACATAATCTACTATGACTATAATGGGTGTAAAACACCTTATTTTTAAAAGTTATAAAGTAATCATAATTATTTGTAAGAAATTGTGAACAACTTACTTTTACCTGTTAGTTTGGATCTATGTTAATAAATATATGTATTTATTTGTATATATTTTTGTAAAAACCTCGGAAAAAGTAAAAATTCAAAATATGACTTAACGTTTACTATACAAGACAAGACTATAATGTTTTCTTTTTTATAACAAAATTAAATCCAAATACCAAAGACTTAATTTCTGAAACTTCGAAAGAAAATAAAATTCAGCCGTGCAAGAGGATCTACTGAGTAAAGTAAGACATAATATGTTACTATAAATTGCATCTCCAATTTATGTATTCGAAATAATAAGTGGACAGAAATAAAACGATAAATGTAAGGGGTTTTAAAGTTAAAATAAGTGTTGCGTGGATTTAATATCACTTCACCGCCGCCGTTACCTTCATACCTATGCTAGTTGCCGCACACGACTCATTCATAAAATCGTAACCGTAGATTTTTATAGAGGTTAAAACTGTGGTTTTATATAGTGGTGATGACAAAAATACTGAAAATATATAAATATAATAAAATATAGATTCATGCTATATGTATGCCGCTCACAGCAGGGTAAGCAGAAGGAACTAGGGTTAAGATACTCCGTTCCCCACTTTCCGCCGAATTCTGGAGGTAGTACGTGTTGAGTTGCGGACTAACTCCGCGATTTGCCTCGACACCAGAGCGAAGAAATGGAAATATAAATATTTCATTCCTCCAGTAGGGATCGAACCCACCATTAGTCGTATTTACAGTCACAGTCTGTGCGCCTGTGTATATATGTATACACACATATATTATTTTTACTTTTATCGCTAACATTAGCATACTGACGGGTAAACACTTAAAATTGGAACATCGCGTATCTTAAAGTGCCTTCAACATTTAAACAAACGGCGCGACGTCTGAGCGTATTTCAGAAACGTAAGCCTAATGGATGAATATGTAAACTAAACTTAATAGATATTATATAAAAACTAGCGTATAGGAGCTTCAGCTTTACATTTTGGACAAATTTATTTTTGTTTTAAACACAGTCTATTAGTTCAAAAATAAGCTGAGCGTAGAATATGCTTAGATTATACACAAATATGAACCAACCAAACATAATAAGCGAGTAACACAAATGTTTATAAAGGTCAATAGACCCCTATTCGGATCGGACGGACGATTCGGACGGATTCGGTAAATATGTCGTGAATGTGAATGCCAAGTTAGTTGGTATATAGTATATATAGTATTGGTGTTACCCAGAACAAGAACCAATTACGGTAAAAAAAATGATAAATTTCGAAGGAGCGCAATTTTATAATAAAGTACCATCACATATAAAAAATGTTAATTCATTTAACACATTTAAATGTCAATTGGCGAAATACTGTAACGATCCATACCAGAATTAAAATGTGTAGGTAAATAATATAATTAATTCAAATTCAAATTTAGTTGACTTCTTTAACTACGCGTTCCATTTACAAGTAATGTTAAAGGGACGTAATATACCGTAGATAAAACACGAAGATATAAAATATATTTATTAAAAATATATTTAATAATTATAATCAGACGCTATGTATTATCGTTTAAAATACATAATAACATAATTAATATTTTAATTATTGTAAAATATCATGTTGGCTGAATAAGCTACCGTCAACGTTATCGTCATGTTTTAAGAAGAAAGGAACAGAAGAAGGGGGATGGCGGGACGCGTCTGAGGAAGGATGGATGTTTTAAATGTTTAGAGAAGTTTTAATTTATAACTAACATATATCTAGTTATATTTAATATATAAAAGCATGTGAGATCATGTCTGCAGTTGTGATATAAGTATTTGAGGTTGCTACGATAAGTATAAGTGCTTTCACTATTTACGATTGTTTGCTTTGAAATACTTCGTCGGTAAGTTTTTAATAGATTATTATTAAAACAAAGAAGAATGGTATTAATACATATAATGCCGTCAATATCCAGAGATAAATATTATTTATTTAGTAAATGAAAATAAATACATGAAGATGTTTTGTGAGGTATGTAAAATTACAATTATATTAATGTACGCAGAATGCCTGCCGCCATCTTTGTTAGATGCGTGTATGGGAATTGTGAAATGACATTTAAATAGGTTTTGTGAATTATAATAACTTATAAATGTAATTTCTATATATATTAGTAAATATTTAACATGTTACTATAAAAGGAAATATAAATATAATAGTATCATTTATAATATGATATAAAACTATTATTTCAAAATATATATTTACAATTAATACGACTGTTAGAGTTCATTGACCCTATGTTTTACTATTAAACAATATAGTCACAACCGAGTGCTGCTTGGCTTCGCTGGTACTAATGTGCTTGGCTAAGTGAAATGCTATGGCATCTAATTTTATATATATTATATTAAGATAGTTTCGCGGTGCCTTGCGCTGCGTTAACGATAACACTTAGTGTATGGTGGATAGGTGTGTGATGCTGCTTTATGTCCTGGTACTGGTGTATGTAGTAGTGTCCGCCCGTCTCGTACGGGTGTGTGGTGCTATTTTATGTCCTAGCTCTGGTGTACGTATATAGTAGTGTCCGCTTATTTGTCTAACGCTTAGTTTTATCGTACTAAACATAATGCGTCAATCGACTGATGTCGAAGACATGCTTATAATATATAGCCGGGCGTCACTGGTGCTGACATATTTGATATAAGCGAAATGCTTTAGTGGTGTTGGATTCTGCTGCTGAGTTTCTTCCGCCAGTTCTTCTCAGCACTGAGGTTCTTTACTGAACTGGTAGTAAAATCGCTGGCTGTTCTAGCGATAACTGAGTATTTTCAATTAATGATTCTATATTACATTCCCACAACTCCGAGTCTAGAGTCAGTTCAGACAAACAGCTGCAGGGTGTGTGCTGTGCGTGTTATTCTACAACGGTTCTGTTTAAAAGAGGCGTTACAATAACAATGAATATAAAATTATATTAATATTGGAACTAAGGCATATAATAAGCGCACGTAGGTAATAAATATAATATGAAATATATTATATTACCGAATTAATACGGATATAACAAACACGTCACATTATACATACAGAATTTAATATTATTAAGATACAATTAATAAATATATAGTTATAAGCAAGACATATGAAGGTTAAATATATAGTTATAAGCAAGACACACGAAGGTATATTAATATAACGCCCTCTAAAGAAACAAACTGAAGTGGATTCACATAATCCGGCCGCCTAGCGGTAGGGAGTTCGATCTGATATCTGAAGCAGAGAGTTATAAGTCATGTAATTATGGCTACGGCCTACATATAATAATCTCAACTCTATTGCAAATATTCATATTAGACTTTGGTCTTTGAATTAGTTATTTAATAATTGATCTTTAGCAAAAGCATTATAAGAATCACAAATATTAACTATTCCAATCCGTCCCGGAGGGTTCAGAGCCGAACGGCCGGAATCCACGGTAAGTGACGGGTGCGGGGCCACTCACTATCCCCCCTTAGTTATAATCATCAGTAATGATTGGGTATAACAGAGAGGCGGATAGGACGTCTACGATATT
>CAKJTV020000116.1:0-25563 GCA_917862395.2 Heliconius sara | reverse complement strand
AACAAAATTATCTTATAAGGGTTCCTTTTTTCCTTAAAAGGTACGGAACTTTAAAAATCGGAAATAATTCAAAAATATTTGCACGGCTATAATATATCTTCATTACATTTTACTTCTTAAATATACACAGAATTAGGATTCCTTTCTGTTAAAACTTATACTCGTATATAACAAGGGACGAAAAAAGTTGGCGACAATCAACTCACTTTCCCCTCAATCAAACTGCTACAGAAGTGGAACTTAGTGGGAACTTTTAAAAAACAAGCCGTGGCTAAGATTTACCTTGTTTGAGCATTTGCATTTCAAAGATCAGACAAGTTGAAGAGTGAATTTGTTTGACTTGATGTAGAGAACGACAACAATAATGCCGTAATTTCAAAGTACGAGTAAGTAGCGGTATTTTTTCTAGAATTTAAATCGATTGCGATTTGTCGTATTATTTCAATAGATCTTATATAATTTTTATCTGCCTTCGTTTAGATAGCAAATGTCAAATTATAACTTTTTTTTAATTCAACGCCTCATTTATCAAAAAATATATAATACATATAGAAATATGGGTGTGATCAATTCAATTATATGGTTTACACTACTTGTCATTAGAAATTTCTGATTGAAAGTTTTCTTAAAAAGAAAACTCCCCCTCTAAGCTTTACTAAATACTTGTAAATAGACGAATTTTGCCAAACCAATATTGGTTACATTGTTTATTTGTTTATAATATATATTTGTGTATCTTATAACCATATAAAAAATTGTAATGGACATCACTTAAATATGTTTAACTGGCTTTTACCTACGGCTTCGCCATCGTAGTCAAAAGTAAATAACTAAGAGTTTTATATGACACATAAAACAATCTACGTGCCCCTGGTATCTCCTACCGATGATGAACAGATTATAACGAAAGAATTAAGGTGATGCAAAAGCCTATTCAACACAAAACGTTTCCTTTTATTTAAACCAGTAGTTCCTGAGATTGACGCGTTTAACCAAACAATCTCTTCAGCTCTAGATAAGTATATAAATATAGACGAATTAGCTTTTAAAATATACGGAAATTAGTTTATACCAAAGTTTAAACAGAAGCGAGATTGTGGAGTAATAAAATACGAACTTGGCAACGACTCTGAACTTTTGACTATCAGACTAGTTATAACAACTGTATATGTTCTTCAGAGACCTTTGGCAAGTAGGAAACAATGAAACTGTAATTATTCAATAATGTCTTTTATATAAACAACTCAATTGAACTTCAAATAAAGTACTTTTTTCGATGATTTACCCGAGGAAAGCACAAAAGTGAAAAAAAGGAAGTTATCTTGGATTCGTCTTAATTGATTGTATTTTTCAAACGTAGTCTTATTTTTGGATCAACTTTGATAGAAGTTTCAATTTCGTTGTTTATTGCTTTCGTTTTATATTAAACATTTCTTATAAGGAGGGACTCCATAATAACCACTTGGAATTAAATTTTATAATTAAATTTTTAGATAATTATCTAGATTGAATGTTTAGTCATCATCAAGTCATGAATGTTTTAGTCATCATCATCTTATGCTAACGGATTTACAGTATTTTTTTTGTTTATGTTTTTTAATTAGATAAAAATGTATTAATAATTATAACTTTATGGCTGTAGATTCATTACAAATGAAAACTCATCACTAGCAATTTATTATATCTTTTCAATTCTACATACTCCAACTGAAACTGTAACTGTCATGAAAGAGCTAAACTTTCTTTTCCACGCTAAAAGCAAACAGCATTCGATTTTCCCGTTCAGAATCCACATACAGGACCAACGTTCGTACTGGTTCGAAAAAAACTGTAAACTTTTTACGAGTCTCTAATCCCTTTGCACTCGGGCTAATATTGGTGCTGACTTTTTATTGGCTTTCGTGGCCAGAACTTATTTGGAGCGTGTATGAAGATTAATAGTTACTGATTTGTGGAAAATTTTGGAAATCCTATTTTACAGTATTTTTAAGGAAAATGTAAGGTGTACATGCATTTTGACAAACGCGTTAGTGAAGTAGGTTACTTTGCCCAAAAATATTTTAAATTGATCAACACACAGAAACTGTTGAGATCTTACCTGTAGATAAAAATAGTACTAATTCAAGAAAAAACTGACACCTATACATATGCGGTTAGATCCTAACAAAATATAGCCTTAAAAGGGGCGCAAAATTTGATATTAAGGCAGCGTAAATTTCAGAAAAAGCTAGTACGGAACCCTCGGGGGACGAGCCTGACTCTGATGATCTCAACGAATTAATTAGTTAAAATAAGAAAAATACAATTAAGTATATAAATAAATTTATTTATTACGAATACTTTTATTTTTTTATATTGTGCACTAAAAGTTTGTGATGTTTGGAGAGATAGAACATTTGCGTAGGTTAACGAGTTGTAATTTGGTCTGTCAAACGGTATCCAAATATTAAAATGAAAAAATAACACGATAAACTAGCTACCTGTAAAGATAATTTTAATTAAAACTTACAAATTCTGTAATAATAAAAAGAGTAATAAAATATGTTTTATAATGATTAAAAAAATCAGCTTCACGCTCTATCCCGCACAGAGCAGGGTAGATAGAACAGAGATAACCTAACCTAGAGGTAAAACACTCCGTTCCTCACTTTCCGTCCAATTCTGGTGACATTGCGTATTGAGTTGTTGAACGCAACGCCGCCCTTTGCCACTACACCAGATCGAAAAAGATATCTTTTCAGAACCAATTGGTGTACAGTCACACTTTGTGCCCCTGCACCACGACTGGCCTAATATTTTTTTGCTTAACATAAATAAAAAATATATATATTATGTTCCACAAATGATAATTAATTATTTTCCCACTTAAAAATATTTTTATATCCACTCTGGGAAATAAAAAACAACTATAGAATATAAAATCTTATTTAAGATTAGATGCTTTCAAAATCAAAATTTTAAGACGCAAAGTAAATATAATAAGCGAGCGGTCTTGATATTTTCTGCCTCGATGACTCTTTTGAGATATTTTACAAAAAATTTGAAATTCAATCAATTCTATTCATTCCATCAATTCCATCAATTCATCAATTCCATCAATTCCATCAATTCATCAATTCATCAATTCATCAATTCCATCAATTTCATCTATTCCATCTATTCCATCAATTCCATCTATTCCATCAATTCCATCAATTTCTTCAATTTCATCAATTCCGTCAATCCTTCCATCCATCTATCCATCCATCCATCCATCCATCCATCCATCAATCAATCAATCAATTCTATCAATTTCATCTATCAATTCCATCTATCAATTCCATCCATCAATTCCATCAATCAATTCCATCAATCAATTCCACCATCCATCTATCGGACGGACAGGACTTTATACTTTAGACAGTACTTTCTTTAAAATATACATATCATAAACAATATTTAAACCTTCCCTGAGAAATACTCTACCTAATGGTGAAAACCGCATCAAAATCTGTTGGGTGGTTCAGAAGAAGAAGACTTAGAAAGATCAGACAGAGAAAAAAATTCTCTATCTCTATAATATATAGAGATAAAGAAGAATGATTTTCCAATTCTATTTTTCGTTTCTTGCCAAAATTGTTTGAAAGTTTGCACTTAAAAGTATTTAATTGTCATATAAGTAAATCTATATAAGAATTTGAATAGTTTAAAATTTTTTTAACATTTAAACTATTAATAATGTGATATTTTTTTACCCACAGTGTAATATCATTAATAAAGTAATAATATAATAAGTTTTTTTTTCTAAATAATTCAGAATGCGGTGATGAGATCCGTGACTCAACATGCAATATCTCGAATTCCGGGTTAAACGGGAGAACGGAGTGTAAGTACATTAAGTTCCCTTGCCTATCCTGTTAATTGTTACGGCATTCAGCGTGAAGCTGAAAATAAAATAATAGTCATTTATGTGAAACCAAACACAAATAAATTAAACTTCATACAAATACAATTAAGTTTTACGGCATTCATTTTGGCGCATATAACTACATTTTAATGAATTAATTAAGGCTCAACAAAGCGTACATGAGGATGTTTTTTTCAATTTGGAAAGCATAATATACTGTATAATATTTGATAATTATCTTTAATATAACATTAAAATTATAAAGTTATAGAGGCTTATTATGGATGAATTAATACTTTATTTTTTCTTATAAATGAACTTAACTTAGCTCCACGCTATAGTGGGGTAGTCAGGGAGACCAGAGCGCCACGGTCCACTGTTATCAATCTCTTCATACATTCCCTTCGGTGGGTTCTCATGCTTATTACGTGACCTTCCTCCAATATCTTTGTTACTATGTTTTGCAAAGGTCAATCGAGATATCCTCCTACCTCTTAATTTTTTCATCATATTTTTTCCCATTCTCTCATCACTCATACTTTCAACGAGCTACTTTTACTCTACTTTTTGCTACTTTTACACGAGCTACTTTCAACTAGCTTAAATTATCTTCTATTTTAACACTTAGCGAAATAAACAAAAATATTTTGTATTAGGTGGCATGTTACAATATCTCAGTCTATCTGAACTGACGAGGAAAACGAAATGAGCAGAAAAAACCGACCATCGTACACTTTATTTAGCTTCACGTTGTAGCCCGCACATAGCATGGTAGATAGAGTGAATCCATTTTTAAGATTGACCATGTATAAGTGAGCAGTTCTCACTTATGCAGTTAGCTATTGATGATACTATAAAATAAAAAAAACGCATGTTGCTAAAGTAGCTAGAAGCGCGTAGGTAATAATATTAAAACAAAAACAAAAAATAAAACTAAATTATAAACAACATTTCAGTAAACTATTTAAATTAAAAGTAATATTTCTGTTTTCGACTCATTTAGAACGTAAATACATTGTGCCACAAATGTAAAAATTGTAGTTAATTTTTTTGATGAGATTTTGAATGCGATATGAAATAACGTGGCTAATGTAGGACCTGAGACTTTTATAAGATCTTTCAGGCTCACTTAAAGCTTAAATAAAAAACTAGGTTATAATAACTTTGACCTTAATAATGAATTAAGTAGCAAGTTTTAATGTATTTTATGTAAAAGTTGGTCGTACTAAAAAGTGTTTATTTTGAAAACCAATATCATTATTAGTTTTTCACTAAACCTGGCTTCGAATTAACGTTTAATAGAAAGTTAGGATGACGGAATTTTGTAGTAAATAACATAGACCAAAAATTCGATTTTATTTAATTTTTTATTTGTTGATCCAGTAGAGTCGCAATAAGGAGGGTGACGATACTTGAATGTTTTTGTTTTATAAAATTAGTCGCTACCAATATCCAGCAGATAAAAAAATCTCACCAAACGTAACTAAATGATTGTGGTTTTTAAGAAAACTAACTTAAAAAACAATAAGAAACAGATTTTACTAATTAAAATAAGAAAAGTTTCGAGTTATGGCTATCTTATATCTGTGTAGCTTCATATCTTAAAAACCTTACCAGCTAGTTAATCGATATCAATTAAGTGAGAATATTCCAGAGATATACAGAGTAAACGAAGTAATTTCGAATAAAATTTGACAAAATGAAAACACGCACAGATAGAAAAAAAAATACTTTAGGCTCTAATGATAGGAAGCTTAATCTGTACATCCTTCTTACATAAAGCAAAATGAAAGGATCAACTTTCACGGGCAACCTGCCAAGCAAGATTGATTAGTCGTGCTCATTCATGACGAGTAAAAAAAAATTTAAATAACGCATAATCTTCAAGGCTGGCGCTAAAACGCGTTTTAATATAAAAACGTGCCAAGATAACTTACAACAATGTACTGATTGAAGGAGAAGCTTCTTTCTTCTTCTTCTTTCATCTCTAATTGCAACCGTTGTTTCCCGGTATAAAATGTTTTAACTTATACTTTTTTTTATTATAGATATAAAAGAAATAAATTTGACGTCATCATGCCTTACTTGATACTGGTTGTGTAAGATTCTTATCCCAAAAATTTGATAATTGTAAAAAGTGAAGCATTGCCTCTACTGTTCAATATACAATGGTTAGAACGAGAAGGAGGCTGTGATTTATCTCTTTATTTTTGTTACTGTGCGTATAAATTAAATGCCTTCAAATATTGATTCAATACATTCAATTGTGTGTGTGGTATCTACTTTTGATTTTCTTTTGGAATTTATAGCCATTCCATTGACATACTAAACACAAAAAAGATGAATCCTGGTTTTTCTTTTAAAAATATTTTGAATTTACAAATAGGTAGCATGGTTACCGTGCTATCTCAAGACGTTATTTACCAAGCAGTCTGAACTAGAGCTCTGATCTCACCTATCGCCGTTCACTTTCTCCTTTGCAATATTTAAAATTTTCTACGAGAATATAGTAAGAAAAAAAATTAAATCGTTTCAACGTATTGAAGTCATGTTACAGGTTAAAGGTTTTTTTTATATTTGTGATTTCATCTTTACTCCTTCATAAGAGGTAAGGCATATAAACCCTACTAAGAAAATACTCCGTCCCCGTTGTCTGTTCGAATTCGAGACATACGTGATACGTGATAATTAGCAGAAATAAGCGGCACCCATCGTGTTATACGAGCAGTGAAATGAAAATAGTTCATTACTTCGCGTAGGGATTGAACCAGCTAGCAAATAATCATACGCTGTTCTACTGCACTACGATGGTCTTTGTCACCGTTTTTCAAAGTCAGTACTTATTAACATTATGCTGCGATTATAATTAAGTTAATTTTTATTTTCCCGCTGTAGTAAAACACACACTCAACAAGTTGAATTAGGCGGAACGCAGGGTTAGACTGCTTTTACTTTGCCTACTCTGACATATGAAAAAAAATATTAGAATTATAAAAATACTCGTATAGATCGATTTATAGCAACTAAACATGCATTGTTAAACTATATAGAATCTAAATATTTTTTAAGTCTACAAAAGACAAGAGAGGTAAAATGTAACATAAAAATTGTTTTATAAGCTAGAAAATCTATTATAAGTATATTCAAAATGTTTCAGTTCAAACATTACGACCTTATAAATTGGATTTTATGAGTTTTATACTTTTTATGGCACTTTTAACCCACTTTACGGATATTTTATAAGTCGAGGCCATAATATCGATAAAAATAAGTAAATTTTTATATTACGTAATAATATTAGTATAGAAAATAATGTTTATTGGACTTTATTAGTTTCGGGTTCGATATACAAATGAAATGATTGAGGCCAGTCGTGGCGCAGGAGCACAAAATGTGACTGTAAAATCGACTGGTTGTGGGTTCGATCCCCACTCAAGGAAATGTAATATATATTTACATTAACATTTTAGGAAAAGCGCGGCTATAAGTTCCGCCACTCAACACGCAATGCCTCCATCTTGGCGGAAAGTGTGGAACGGAGTGTCTTAAGACTAGGTTCCCTCTGTTATAAAGAAAGAAAAATCGGCTCCATTAAATATTAAGAAAAAATATACCACGCACCAATTAAAAGGCGGTTTACAAAGTTTTTAATTATATCCGGATAAAGAAATGGAAACTAATCGTGAGGGACATTGACAGTGACGTATCGCTGTCTATCGGTCAAGTGAACTAATATCAGACGCACAGGTGACGGCCGACATGTGTAACATTACTATTTACATAATATTTGGCTAGAGTTCTTTGGTGTAGTTAAATTTGATTATATACGGGATATTGCAATGTTGGCAGACAAAACCTAATGTATGAAATTGGGATGACAATATGCAATTCCATTCATTTTTTTATTCTCGTAACTATTAATGAGTCCTGTAAATTGTTTTGCTATGCATTTTAAATAATTAAAAAAATATTAACACGTTTCTATATTTTTCTTTAAAACAAGCTAGCGTACCACCGTTGTAACAATTTTACTTCTAAAAGTTATGTCGTAGAGGTCGGTGATGACGATAACGCTGTATGTAATTCTATATAAGTCAAAATTTATTGTAAGTACAATCTTTGGGGGGCCCCTTGGTGGACTTCATATGAAGTGATCGTACATTTTGCCATTGCTTCTTCAATAGATATACTAAGAAGTTGATTGAAAGGTGAACATTCTGTGCCAACTTATCAGGTGTCATGTCCACATGTCCTACAACTATAGGGAGGCAGAGTACTTTCTTCATTTGGAACTTGATGGTAGCCTTAACCTCATCAATCTTGTCACGGACTCCTGGTGACAGAGGAGACCAGGGAATTTACCAACCTTGTTGATACCAAGACACAGCAGACGTGGGATCTGCTTGATGAATGATTCAGAGGCAAGGAAAGCATCATAATTCTTTGCTAGTTTCTTGACAAGCTTCTTGTTCTTGTTCAGTTTTTTTAGAGCCTCGGCATCCATGCATGGTACAGTCAAGTTTTTAGTTTCATCATAATGCTGTTGGTCACCAAGAACACATACTCGCATTTTTGGCCTGGGAATGTACTTTAGCTTTACGGCGCCGCTGAGACGCTTGTCCTTCTGTGGGTCATAGTTCTTAAGAACGATTTAGAGTTCCACTGTCTCTAAAAAGTTACGTTTTTTGTCTTTTGATAATTGAAGGACTGCATTTACACATTCGTAAAACGCATCACGAGATACCTTCGACATCTTGACTTTTTCAACCTCCTCGTTACGGCGATGTATACAATATTTTATTTATCTTTATATATGACTCTTTTGTTTTTCCTCTGTTCTTTAATCACACGTCGTTGTATATCATACTACATATTATTTATTTGTTATATAAAATCTCTCACTATCACCGTTTTCAATCAAACGTTTCCTAACTTGGCCAAAATTATAAAAATTTTTAGATGTTTTAATAGATTTTTCGTATTTCATTTTTAGCAGGTTAAATAGAGGGAATTTCGCGTTAACATTTTATTCATTGCGTGATGAGGGGCGTCAACGCCGAGCTTTTACCTAAGTGCCAGAGGGAAGAAATAAAAATATTAATAAACAATAATTCCTTCCGTCGATTGGGGACCGAACCCACAATTGTAGCGTTACAGTCACACTCTTGTGCCCCTGAGTCACGACGGCCCCAAAAATTATAGATGGATATAATTAAGATTTTTTTACCTTCACGCCATATTCCGCAGTGTACGCACACATAGCAGGGTGTGCAAGGGCACTTGGGATCCTAGTCTTAGGCTGTTAAGACACTTCCGTTCCCCACTTTCCTCCGAATTCTGGAGTCAATGCGTATTATGTCGCGGAACTCAACGCCTCGTCATATCTCATAAAAAGTTGTTTATTTCAAAGTACCAGTAATTAAGTATTACTATCGTTTGACGAGCCGGCGCTGCGGTGGGATTGGCTGTCAGGTTTAATTAACATGCTCAGAGGTCCTTTGTCCTTGTATTGCATTTAACGGTGGCTGCCTTCCCTTATTTGCAAAAGATTTTGTATATGTATAGATATATTTTTGTGTTAGTAATTACTTTAGTGCTTGTCTGTCTGTAAACGTGAAATTCCGTAGTTTAAGCTGAGATACGTAGTTTATATTGTAAAATAAATAAAGAATAAATCAGCTTCACGCTATATCTCGCACACAGCAGGGTAGGCAGAGGAAACCTAGTGTTAAGACACTCCGTTCCCCACTTTCTGTCGAATTCTGGAGGTATTACGTGTTGAGTGGCGGAACTCAACGCCGCACTTTGTCTCGACACCAGAGCGAAGAAATGGAAATATAAATTTAAATAAATAGTTCATCTCCTCGAGCCCCCACAAGCAATCGGTTTTACAGTCACACTTTATATAGTTTATATTGTGATTTATATAAATAATTAATACCTATTGTGTTAAATTCAATTTAAACCATAGTATGGTATTAGATCCCATTGCCTAATATTTAGTTTTCCTTACAAGGACCTAATAAAACATGACATCAAAATTATTATTGGTCTCACCTACAAGATTTATTTATAAATACACAGAAAAAAAAGTATTATATTGCACAAAATATGTGGAACAGTGTCTTTATAAATTTGAAGTTAAATTAAGTTATTTTTAACAAGTTCAAGTTTTCTAAAATATTTTCCTATCGCGAATGTAAAATAACTCATTAATAATATTGCATAGGTTAAAAATAAACTATAGAAATATTTTTTTCTATACCAAGTGATACAAGTGTACAATGGCTCTGGGCTATAACCGAGCCTAAGTTCGAATGGTTTACTAGTAACGTCCAAAAAGTTTCCATATCCTGTTCCAGTTCCAGGTCCTGGCTCCATTATCACACCAGCTAGTTCATATCATAATATTGTATTGTCGCCTGAGCTACGTATACGCATAACTGCTAAGTTTCATGAGGTGATAAATAATTGGTTCAAATTGAGATCCTTAGATTTTATAAAAATATTTAATAAATAGCATTCTCTCTTGCCAAATGATAATTCTTATCAATAATCTAAGAAAAGCGAAAAATTGTAAAAATCAGTCTATAGAGAGTAATTAATATGTAACAAGCGCCCCAGAGTTTGGACGTAGCTGGACAAGGCCGTATGACAGTGGTAGACTTGATCGGGTTCCAACAGCTAACATTTTTATACGTTTCGTAAAATATTTTTATATCTTAGTGTGAAATATCACTTTAAGTTAAGTTGATGAAGAAATATTTTCACAATATTATACAAAATTTAAAAAAAAAACGTAAAATGAAAAACGGAGTGATGCATATCTATTGGACATGCAAGATGCGTAAAGACAAAATAATGAATACTTTATGCGTGCCTTAACAAAGACAGTTGCTCGTGATGCGGACAATTGATTGTTAGCTGCATTGTTACTGACTTTTATTGTATTACCATTTCACTTCCCTATTGTAGAACTTTATGTTCAATATAAGAAGTATTTTATTCAAGGAGTATCATTACCTCATAATTCCACCAGTCGCAGCTTTAACGTAGTTTAATTTTTATCCGTGATTTTTTTGTACTGCGAGATTCCGTTCGTAGCAATAGTGTTTTTAAGAAACACTAACTTATGATGGTAGGCATAAGGCAGATAGAATATAATTCCGATGAAAAAAAGATATGTTAAGGAGGAGATAAAGAAAAGAATGAATAAGAATGCAAGGCGCTCGTTACTTTTTAACTTCGAGGAAAACTATATAATAAATATATACTTTCGTTATCATGCATTACAAGCTTAAACACCCACTTTGTAAAGTTTCATGCTTTCATATTCCGCCGCACCGGAGCTTAACTCTGTCTCTTACGACGTTGAATATGTCTTTAAAGTTGCAATTTCCATACTCACGTCTCAAACGTGCAAAGGCGTAAAGTCTTGGAGCTCAGCCAATTTGATTTGTTTGTCCCATATTTGAAATGTGTCGGAGACTTTTTGAAGGCATTACGAATTCTTTTGTATAAAGAATTGTATAGAAATATGAGTCAATTTCTACGCCATATAAGTTTTCATATATTTTCATATTTTATTTTAATCAAGTGCTTAGGAAATTGAATCGTATATTATGTATACTAACTATGAATTTTTCTATACTAATATTATAAAGAGGTAAGATTTGTATTTTTGTATGTATGTATGTATGTGTGTATGTTTGTAGAGTTTTCACACAAAAACTACTGGACCGATTTCAATATTTTTTTCACTATTAGAAAGCTACATCTTCACTGACCAGCATAGGCTATATTACATTTTCAAAAAAAATAGAGATCCCTAATAAAAATGCAATAATGTAACCAAAGGTGAGAAGAAATTGATCTTAACAATTCTATCATCGCATGCGCTGCGAAAACTATTGATGATAGAACAAAACAATGTTCTACAGTATTATAGAGCGTATTATATCTAAATAAAAGTCCGCGATAGCATATGTCCAACTACTGTAGTTATGATAATATAACCATTTATTATATTTTATAAGTTAACAAAAGTGCCGACAATAATCAAACCATATTATTCATACCTCTGCATTAATCCTTATCCTATTAAATGATATTTGATTAAAGATAATTTCAATACCTGTAAAATACTTTTTAAATTAATAAAATCGGATATCCCGTTCAAAAGATATAACGAATTTAAAAATATCAATCTAAAGAAAATCATGTAATAATAAAAAATGCGGAGTGTGTACCGTGTGGCCTCGCGCACCGTGGCGAGTAACACTCTGCGGGGGTGAGGGGGAGGTGCATCGATATCACTAAAATTGTTAAGACAATCGTTTAGATTTTTTGTTTCCTTATTTGATTTGAATAGGCCCCGAAACTACGAGACCGATTTGGAAAATTCTTTTACAATTAGACGATTAAGGTGTAAAACAATACCAAAAAAAACCTTATATCGCGTACGCTGTGTATTGACAATAGAGCAAAGTGATGTACTATAATTTCATAGAAGACATCAATATCTACAAAAAGTTGACGATGCCATGTGTAACTGTTTGAGTTATGTTACAATAACTAATTTTCGAAGGAAAAAGTGCAAACTAGAACAGAGCCGCCATCGTAGTACAGAGGGACATCTAAAATATTTTATATTGTGTCATAATGCATAATGCTTTAAACTTTGCATACAAAGGTATCCCGTACGTAGTATTTCATTTTTTTCATTTATTATTACCAGTACAACAGTATCGATACTAATGTGGTATCTATATTTTTATATATATTTAATAATTTTGCTCCCCTTAGTGTTTTTCAGGTGGAAAACACAGACAATATTTTACTCACCATAAAAATGTTAGTAGTTTTTATAATTCTAATATAATTAAACAACTTTCTAAAATGATCTTTCCTTGCATGCGTTGTAATAACTATCAGGAGCTATTAAACAAAACAATTCATTCTCATTTTGATAAATATCTTATATGTTATTACAGTATAACAATATAATATATAATATATTATTTTAATTTGTATCTTAAAACTAAGGGGCGCGCGACCGAACTTCGCCTGCTTATTAGCACCCTTAGGGGTGAATTCTAAAAAAACACGAAAAGCGTGTTCAATAAAATATTTTTAACAGTCTGAATTTAATGTTTTATAAAAATCAGTAGCGATTTAAAGATTTTTTCATATAAGCTTTCAACCCCATCTATGGTTTTACTCTAAAAAAATTTAATTTAATTCTATAAACCATGAAAAACGTCTTCAATGAAATATTTTAGAGTCTGTTGACTTTTAAATTTTATGAAAATCGGTGCTGTTTTAAAAAAAAACCATACAAACTTTCAACCCTTTGTTTCATCCGTTTAGGGTAAAAAAAAATCAAAATCCCTTATTAGTGGATGTCCAAATTATTAAAATAAACATCTGTCCAAACTTCACGTTTCTCCCATCAGCGGTTACGGCTGTGCGTGTGTCTTACCTC
Source organism: Heliconius sara (assembly GCA_917862395.2). NCBI lineage: Eukaryota > Metazoa > Arthropoda > Insecta > Lepidoptera > Nymphalidae > Heliconius > Heliconius sara. The sequence continues at coordinate 12,193 of CAKJTV020000116.1, read as the reverse complement.
AGTCAGTCAGGTACATGTCCTTTTATATATATAGATAAATAGATAAATAAGTTTATTTTGATCAAATTTATTTTCTTAAAAAATTAACAGTGCCCAAAAAAGCTATAATTTCTCTATGAGGATATAAATAAATAGTTATAAAGGTCAGTTTTTTAACCATTACACCATTCATAAATGACGAATGTTACAATAAAACCGATTTTACCGCTCCCGCACCGCGCTCACGTCTTAGCTCTTTAAATCGCTTAAATCGTTTCTGAGATAAGCGTCGACTAGCAGAAAAATCAACAAACAAACAACATTTATAAGTATTATTGTTTCTGGTTCTATTACTTTGTTAATTGCCCCCAATATTAATTTTTCTAATGAAAATCTAAAATGCCACCATGGTTTTAATAATTTTCACATTAGAAATCATAAGTGCGCTGCATACATTATTTATTAAAACAGGAACGTACTTCCCTGTACCGAAACAAACAAATAATTTACAAATTTAAATGGGTGAAGCCGCGAGCTGGTTGCTATAGTTTATAAAAGTTTATATTGGGTTTAGATGGATCACGTGGGGATATCAATACATTTTAATCATTGGCACGTAGGCACGTTACATTCATTTACAGTACATATATTTCTCAAGAGAACTTAATCAAAACTTTGTATATAAAAAAATACATTAAATAATCATGTTAAGGAAGTACCAAATATATTTTATGAATCAACCTTAATGTTATATTCAAAACAAATGAGTTATATGTAAATTTGTTAATACATTTCAAATATGAAAAAAAGAAAAAATACAATATAATTGTGTTTCTCCTTTTCTTTCCAATGATTTATATTTCTATTATTTATATCGATATATCAGTGACGTAAATGCGGGAACAGAGCTGCCATCTTAGTACAGAGTAATCTCTAAAAAATATATTTACGTATTATAGTTAAAGAGTAAAAGTGCGAAGATATTATTCTACATAATATCATAAAAAAAACAAGTTTAAACAGGATATATAATACTCCTACAGTATAATTATTTTCGATCAACATTTTTTAACTTTTAATTTTGCGCATTTTGAATTGAACGAAAAATTTAGACTATTTTGTCTAATTTTTTCGTCATAATGGCGCGAAAATATTCAAAATATTAAAAAAAAAAATATTTTGAAAAAAATAATTTATCAACGATAAGAATGTTGGTAGTTTCTCAAAAGGTATAAGAATTAAAAAAAAAATGCCTGAAATATGCTTTCTTTGCAAGTATTGTAATAACATTTGATTTTATTCACTAAAAAATCACTATAGATATTAAATATGCTCAACTATATAGTATTTTTGTCAGCACCACTTTAAATGAAACCATAGTTTTAACTACTCTATAAAAGTCTAATACAATCCCAAAAATGAAAAAGTTATTTTTTTATATAAAATAAATTATATATTATCGTTGATATTAAAATAAAACGCTGTTTGTCATTTAAGATGCAAACAGACATAAGGGAAACCGCCGCATACGGGTCGTAGGTATTGGCGGCAAAGTTCAAAGTTGCTTAGCCTTTAGTAATATTTTGTAGTAGTATGTGTTAACGTTATTGGTATCTATGCGTAAAAATCCTACGTCTAAACTGTTGAGGTATCTTGATTAATTTTTTTAGGTATGGGTTAAAAATATTTTATCCTATATACTGTCCCCGTAAAAGAAGCGCTGACGCATCCATTCTGTATAAATATTGAAGACCGTCGTGGCGTAGGGGCACAAAATTGTGCCGGTAACGTGACGTTATGGGTCGACTCCCACTTGGAGGATTGAATTGTAATTTAATCATATTTTCATTTCGCACACCCGTCATATATCATACGCAGTATCTTAACACTTAAGTTCCCTCTACCTACCCTGCTATAGGCGGGATACAGCGTGAATCTGGCTAACTAACACTAAATTTGTGTGAACCAATTAAAATAAAACTAATACTAAATATTTAAAGGAAGTTAGGCAAATTACGAAACCGCACTTAAATCGGTTAAGCCCTTTCTGAGATTATCGTGAACGCACAGATAAACAGACAAACTGACCAAGTTCTATTACATTTTTAAATGTCCGTAATAACAATTTTTCTAATATATCTTCCATATAACTATATAGCTATAACCATAACTTAGGACTCCTCAAGGCAAAAGTTTAAAGAAATTAATATATTGACAGTTGCATCTCTCTTATGGGTGGTACGAAAATGCGACCTAAGGTTTTAATAATTTTCACATTAGAAATCTTAACTGCGTTGCAAATATACAATATAGGTATATTAAAACATGAATATAATTTTAGTGTTTTAAGTAAATAATTCTGTGGTTAAAGCGGGCGACGCCGCGAGCGGGTCGCTAGTTTCAAAATAAGAGAATAGATAAAAAGTCAGGTATTATTGGCCTGTTATAGAGTTATTAGCATATCAGTGAATTGTTTAGTTTAATTTATTTTAGCTTTTTTTTCTGACTCAATCAATAATTAAGTACTACTACACTTTTTATATATTTACATTATGTGTGGGGAAATATGTGTATGACAAATTTGAGTCCTATTTGACGATATTTATGTTCATAACATATGTTCCATATCCCTAAAATTATAATTATATTATAATGTTTCTAAAATGTTAATGTGTACATGAACCTATAACGTAAGCGTGGTTTAAGAACCACAATAAAAATAATCTCAATACACTAGACAGGAAAACAAAAAAAGAAATAAAACAAATAATCCTTTTCTAAAGCACTTTTTAGATGCACTTCTAAGAGAAATTATGTACAATCATATAAAATATATACAAAACGGCTCTCTTTAGCGTAGTGTACCGTAACAGGGTACTCTTGGGGGATGGTCTCGGGCACGCACGTTGGAGCGACGTAACTACTGCTAGGTTGCTCCAATGCGCGCAGTAATTTCTTTCCCATATAAATACTACATGCCTCTTCATGGTCCTTGCATAGACTAACATGAAACTGTACGCCATGTTTTTATTGTATTTGTTTTTTTTTGTGTAACTAATTAGGCAGTATTAGAAAATCTAAAAAACAATATTCAAGTAACAGTTGTTATTTTTAAAATTATTTTTTTGTTTAGAATTGTCATGGCTCTATTATTAGCTATGTCCATTTATTTTTATGCGTAAAATTTGCTCCAAGCTGAAGCTGAATTCACTTTTAAAACTTATCTCAATATGGAATAATTACAGAGTACTAAAATATGACTACTGTTTCGAAATTTGTTATTGTAAAACCTCTAATTATAGTTTCTACATGAAGTCACTTGAATTCATCATATAAATTTATTAAAAAATAATTTTATTTTGAATAGATGATATTCATTTGTCATCCCGTCATCACTAGGAATAGACGGAAAGCTTAATTATTTAAACAAAGAAATAATACTATTCAATATGAACCAAGTCGATTGATTTCATTCCAAAATGTATTGTAGGTCACAAAGTTTACCTCTGCCATACAAATGTTAACCGCATTATTATTAATTTCTTTCTCTCCTTATTTGTATGCAGCTGAAACTGAATATTATATGCAATCTCCTTGGTTTCTAGTTCCGACCTTTTGTAATATATTCATGAAACTACTGGCGTTTTGCTATAATTTAAAGAACAGACTATTATTATTTCTGAAAATAAGATACAGTGCAAAATGAAGGAAAATTTAAAATTGCTTAAAATATATTTTTGATATTTATAAAAATATAAATTCTGTTTTGAGGCCAGTCATGGCGCAGAGGCACAAAGTGTGACTACAAAATCGACTGGTTGTGGGTGTCGTGGGTGGGTATGTGGGAATTCCGCCACTCAATACGCAATGCGTCCAGAATTCAGCGGAAAGTGGGGAACGGAGTGTCTTAATACTAGGTTCCCTCTGCTTACCCTGGTGTGGGATACAGTGTGAAGCTGATTTAATGTAATTTTTATTTTCTTCATTTTGTTTTCATTTCAAGTTAATTATTGAATTAGTAAGATGATAGATAAATAATTGAGGATAGTTATTTCATTTTAATGAATATTTTCAGAATTGTGTCTGAAAATTTTTTTTTTTCTTTATTTTCTTTTAATATTTCTTTTATGCTAAAAGTAATAATTTTCGTCCACGTAATCTCATACTGACCAAATCTGACTGAAGCCTGAATTATTTTTGTATATACTTATAGTCTGAGAGCTGGCATTTATTTATGTGTAGGTATTTACCCCAACCTGGCTGGTGAGTAGCGGGTAGCGGACTAAATCCAACACAGATTTTCTAAAATTTTTTTAAATACATTTGAGACAATATGTCATTTTTATATGATGTAATTTTAAAACAAAAATAATAATCCAAATGATTTGGTTAATGATTTTAACATTGACGCATGCTAAAATATTTTGAATACAAAAAACTAAAAAAAAATTTAAGAGAAATATTTTTATATTCACTCTGTCAAATATGAAACAACTACTTAATGGAGAGTCTCCATTAAAGGAACGATAGATATCTTAATAAGTTTAAATAAATATAGAGATCTAAATAATTCTTTTTTTTTCCTTGCACACAGCATTGTAGACAAACGGAACGTGGGAACCTAGTGTTAAGTCACTCCGTTCTCTATTAACAACTGTCACGTTTACTTTTGCCTCTGCTACGCGACGATGGCTTTATTTTCGTTTAAAATCTTTTTAAAATGTTATATCCAAAAAAATACTATTACACTAGATCCGATTAGTTACAATATTAATCGGAAACTAATGCAATACTATTGGAAAATGTCAGAGTATATTTGCTTTTTTGTGCAGTATCATATAAATTTTCGACTTTTCCATATTTTTTCAACAATATTTCAATTTCGGTTCTGCAAGTGGCAATCAGCCGAAGTGCTCTAAAAGACAGGTCCAATGATGTTAGAAGCTTTTGCCCAAAGCATTTCAACTTACAGTTACATCATAGACTTTTAATTTTTTGGAGAGTCTTATATTTATATATAAAAATTGTTTACATATTATAAATATTTTTTTTAGTCTTACAAAATTATTTAGAATTAGGTGATGTCTGGTATATTTTCACATATTTTTTATTATTATTTTTCTAGGAAGACACATATGTATGTATGTCATTCTATTTTTGTCCTTTAGTTTTATTAATATCGCAATTCAGAACACACTATATTAATAACATTCCAGCGAATACTAATTAAATTTGTAACAATTTTTAGGTGTTAATTTTTTTATACGTTTTCTAGATAAATTTTTTTTTAAATAAGTGTAATTCTAATAATAATTGTATTATATTGAAAATTATCTATTAAAGTGTTAAGAGATTAATAATTCCGATGTGACCTCGAACCATTTTTTTTATTTGAATTTTCCCTGCCCAGCAACAATGTATGATTAAAAATACATAAATCAGCTTCACGCTGTATCCCGTACACAGCAGGGTAGGCAGAGGGGCCTAGTGTTAAGACAATCTGTTCCCCTCTTTCTGCCGGATTCTGGAGGCATTGCGTGTTGAGTGGCAGAACTCAACGACGCGATTTGCCTCGACACCAGAGGGAAGAAAAGGAAATATAAATTTAAGTAAATACTTCATGTCCTCGAGTGGGGATCGAACCCATAACCAGTCGGTTTTACAGTCACACTTTGTGCTTCTGCGCTACGACTGGCCTCATAGAAATTAAAAATACATTACTTCATAAAATTTGTATTTACATATTTTTTTTACATGTTTATAAATTACGCATTTTTGATTTGCTGTATATATACTTTACTTTAATAACAAAAAAATGTTCAACAAAGAAAGTAAATCTATTATTAATATTTTTGCATCCTCTCGAAGCTTGAGAGCTTAATGTAACAATTAAACTAAGTGCTTAGTGTATAATCAATGATAGCTTCTCCAATACTGTCTAATGCATTGAGCTCGCGGTCATTGATCGGTCCTTTGCTTATACATGTGCCTTCGGGCTTAATGGAGATTGTACACTGATTTATATATCTAACCTTTGTTTTCTTTTATTTCTAAACATTTGGATCTGTAAATCTGTAGATAATTATATTTTGAGGAATAAAAATATTTATAAAAACAAAAACTCCGACTGCACGAAACTGAAAAGAAAATAAACAAGACCAAAAGTTTATTAGGATTAACAGTCGGATTGTTTTTTATGCAATTAATTATGCATTAAATGAAACAAATTTAAGTGTTTTGGGAATTAATTTGTTTTGATATCTGGGTAAACCGTAACTGCATTTATACTGCAGACGTTGTTTTTTCTATATAAATTTCGACTCCGCAAAAAGTCCGAGTTAATACATAAATTGTATATTGTCCTACGAATCTCTATCTATCATTGAGATTGTTTGAGAAGGAATCAACAAATTAAATGATGCTATTTAATCTAGATTTTGACCTAAAAACTTATTTATAGAATTTAATAATCAAGTCTCACCTTACAAAGCCAAGTTTTAAGAAGTGTTTAATATAAAATAAAAGCGAACAACGAAATTGAAACTTCTATTAAAGTTGATCCAGACATAAGACTACGTTTGAAAGATACAATCAATTAAGACGAATCCGAGACAACTTTCGTTCTTTCACTTTGGGGTTTTCCTTGGGAAGATCATCGAAAGAAGGACTTTATTTAAATGTTTATAGAGCTCTTTATTTAAAATACAGTATTGAATAATTACAGTTTCATTGCCTGCCTACTTGCCAAAGGGCTCTGAAGAACATAAACAGTTGTTATAACTATTCTGATAGTCGAAAGTTCAACGTCGTTGTCAAAATTGTATTATTCATTTATTTTTTGGTACGCGACAATCTCAAGAACTACTGTTTCAAATTAAAAAAATATTTTAATATCGGATACATACATATATATACATACATACATATATCTTAATTATATACATACTTAATTCTTTCTGCGGTAGGAGTTACCAGGGGCACATAGATTGTTTTGTGTCATATAAAACTCTTAGTCACTTAGTCATCGACTATATATGTAATGTCAACTACAATTGATTTTTTTATGAGTATAAGATACATAAATGTGAATAAAATATATATTAAAAACAATATAACAAATATTTGACTGGCCAAAGTCCGAATATTTACAAAACAAAAGGCTGGGTCGCCCTTTTTTAAAAACCAGGCAAACGTCTAAAAAATCTGGTGATAAGTTGTGTATATAATATAATTAAATTGATCACACCATTTGATAACACTTTGTGCTCCACACCACAACTGGCCTCTGATATTAAATTGATCTAAATAAAAAATAAATTGAAATCAATTTAAATTCCAGAGAAAACCCAACTACATCGAAATTAGGGTATTATTGTTGTCCTCTGCTTAATTAAGTCAAACAAATTCACTCTTTAACTTGTCAGATCTTTGAAATGCAAAAAACAAGGTAAGTCTTTACCCATGGCCTGTTTTTTAAAAGTTCTAACTAAGTTCCACTTCTGTAGCAGTTTGATTGAGGGGAAAGTGATTTGATTATCATGATTTTTTTTCCGTCCCTTGTTATATATAAGTTTTAAAGGAAAGAAATCCTGATTCTGTGTATATTTAAGAAGTAAAATGTAATGAAAAGATATTTTACGTCTGCAAATAGTATAAATATAAATTGTTTCTGTCTAGCTTTTCGATAACACACGTTAGATTTTTTAACTTCACGCTGTATCACGCACATGGCAGGGTAGGTAGAGGGAACTTAGGAACCTAATGTGAAGACACTTCACTCCCATTAAGAATTTTGGAGAATTGCATGTTTAGTGGTGTGCCAGAGCGTCGAAACGAAAGTATTAAATATTTAATTTCCTTTAGTGGGCATCAAACCCATAATCGGTCGCGTGCTGCTGCGTAATGACTGATTTATTTATTTTTATTAAAACTTATATTTTTATTTAAAAAAACCTTAGAAGGTCCCACGTCAATTTAGAAAATTCCCAATAGGCTCGGCCCAGGAATCCTACACAGGGTCACTTCGGAACTTCAATTATTTTACAACAAAGTTATTCCAAATTTTTGCGCTCATATTTTCGTGCGAATTCCAAAGATTAAAATTGGAATTTCATGATTTTTTCATGGATCTGGCTTTACCTAAAATATGTTATTGACTCGTCTGAATTTTGTGTTCCCAAATACAGTTTACATCATCATTTTATTATCTTTAAACTGATACTGATACTGGTGGTCCAAGATGGAAGGCTTGCTCGCAGCGACCCCCTCCAACCCTTACGAGGGCTGCAACGTTCCATCCGCCACGTGCACCCCGAGAGAGCGCACTGATAGGGCGTCCCCCCAAGGCGACGCGCACCAGTGCGTCCCCGCTGGTGTGTCGAGTGGCGACGAATGCGGCGTTGGGGACCGCCACCCAACACGCCATGTCCGGAACGGCGGGAGGTGGAGGACGGAGCTACAAATGGCTACGTGGAATGTAAGAGGAGGGATGGAAGAAAAGATGACTGAATTATTAGATGTGATGGATGATAGAGATTTAGATGTCGTTTGTGTGACTGAGACCAAGCGAAAGGGCAATGATACAACTGATTTGCCGGGCAGTCGGGTCGCTTTCTGGGCTGGCGTATCAGAGAGCGAGCGGGGCTGTCAAGGCGTAGGTGTGTTATTGTCCTCTCGATTGGTTAGTGCAGCGGTTGAATACAAGGCGATCAACCCGAGACTGCTCTGGGTTCGCTTCAAGCTGGGGTTAACAAGAGTATTCTTGTTAGTGGTGTATGCGCCAGTGTCCTCAGCTCCATTAGGCGAACTCGAGGAGTTTTGGGATTTGTGAGTGTCAGGGATGTTCTAGGTAGCGTTAGAGGGAATGAAAAATTAATAATATGTGGCGATTTGAACGGATGGGTCGGAACTGCGCGAAGCGGTTACGAGGGAGTGCTAGGTCAGTATGGTGACAAGAGAATAAATGAGGCTGGAAAGCTTATATTGGAAATTTGCAAGGAAAGGAATTTGTTTGTGGCAAACACTATGTTTGACCACAAACAAATTCACATGTATACATGGGAGCGAACGGAAGGGAAAAGTATGATTGACTTATTCCTAGTGGATCAGCGTATTCGAAGCCAAGTCATGGACACACGAGTGTTTAGGGGTTCTGATCTGGGAACAGACCACTATTTAGTAGTTGCTAGAATAAGGGGTCTGTTCACGGGCTGGCGCAGCTACACGAGGTGTCCAGACTTGGAGTCAAATTATCGCATAAGAAGCTGGAAGCTTCAAGATCCACCAACTAGAAAGGAATATCAAGAAAGAGTTTCCAAAAGGCTAGACAGCAGTGAATCTGGAAATGGAAATATTGAAGTATGCTTGCAGAACCTTAGGGATTGTATGAAGGAAGCAGCGATAGAGGTATGTGGTAAAGGTAAAAGGGGCTTTAGTAAAAAGCGTGATGAATGGTGGGATGATGAAGTGCAAGATGCTGTAGAAAGAAAGAAGAAGGCATGGAAGGATTATAAAGCCTCTGGTAAGGATAAAAGTATGAGAGAGATAAAAAAGAAAGAGTATAAGCTGCAAAAGCACCACACGAAAGTACTGATAAAGATGAAGCGTGAAAAGGCAGAGAATGAAAGAGATGAGAGGTTAACGAACAACTTCAGGGAAAACACGAAGCTTTTCTGGAGAGAAGTTAGTGTTTCTCGAGGTTGTTCGCTAACTTGTAGAATGAAAGGAGTGCTTTCGAAGGACGGTGAAATTCTAACAGAAAAACCACACGTTTTGCAGCGATGGGCGGATCTTTTTACAAGGAGATGTATGAATGTGATGACGCCTCAGTCTCAAGTAGCAGCGAAACGCTGAGTCTTGATGTAGCTGATGGCGAAATCAGTGTAAAAGAAGTTGAGTGTGCAATACGAAGTGAAATGTGGTAAGTCAGCGGGAGCAGATGGAGTTACTGCCGAGATGATCAAATATGGTGGGCCACGCGTCTTGGACTTGTTCTGGTTTTTGTGCAATTTATGCTGGAAATCGGGGGAGGTCCCAGACGATTGGCGAGGTGCGGTCATCGTGCCTTTGTATAAAGGCAAAGGTTCACAGATAGACTGCGCAAACCATAGGGATATCAGTTTGATTAGCTTAGGTAGCTAAAGTTTTAGCGAGAAGAATGCAAGAGAGATCTGAAAGGCTGTTGTGGGAGGCCCAAGGAGGCTTTAGACCTGGAAGAGGGTGTATGGATCAGATCTTTTCTCTCCGCATGATCACGGAAAAATTTTTGGCCGTTAACCAAAAAGTTTTCTGTGCTTTTGTGGACTTGGAAAAGGCGTTTGATAGAGTTGTCAGAGCGAATTTATGGGAGATACTACCCCGGTACAATGTGAGTGGACCCTTGTTGCAGGCTGTAAAGTCTCTTTATAGAGACCACTCAGCCTACGTGCGAGTAGGAGCTGGCATGTCGCCCTGGTTTGACATCCGATCGGGTGTTAAACAGGGTTGCGCCATGTCAGCTTGGTTGTTCAATTTGTATTTGGATAGCTGTCTCTAAGGAGTGAAACAAAGTGATATGGGAGTGAAAGTAGGTGACCTGGATGTGAATTGCCTGCTGTACGCAGATGATGCAGTGCTTATTGCATCATCAGAGTGCGAGTTGCAGGCATTGGTCACCACTCTAAAAGAAGAGTGTGAATATAATGGTCTAAGCCTCAATGCGAATAAGACAAAGGTTCTGATTTTTGAACGAGATGAAGAAAGGATGGAATGCAAGATCAGTGTAAATGATAAGATATTAGAACAGGTGAATGAAGTGGTATATTTGGGAAGTATGTTCAGTAGAGATGGAAGATACGAGATGGATGTGGAAAGGCGTATTGCTGCCGGTAACAAGGTTAACGGAGCCTTGGCTGCATTGATGAGACGGCGAAACGTCAGCACAGCTGCGCGATTGGCCGTACACAATGCAGTTTTTGGTACCGACCCTGTTATACGGCCAGCGAAACGTAGGTATTACAGAAGAAGAATGAAAGAAAGATGAATGCTGTGGAGATGCGATCTCTTCGTAGGATATGCGGAGTCAGCCAAGCTGATCGAATCCGCAATGAAGAGGTACACAGAATGGCAGCTACCAGCGAGGATGTCAACGGTGAGAATTGAAGAAGAACGTGCTCAGCTGGTTTGGGCCACGTCGAACGAATGAGCGAGGAAAGAATGGCAAAAAAGATTTATGATGGAAAGAGTGAGTGGTAAGAGAGGTAGGGGGAGACCTCGGTTGGACCTTCGAAAACACAGTATCAAGATACTGGAGGAAGGTCACGTAAAAAAGCTTGAGGATCCCCCGGAGGGCATGTATGAAGAGGTTGATGACAGTGGACGAGGCGAAAGAGGTATGTAGAGACCGTAGCGTTTGGCGCTCCGTTCTCTCTGACTACCCCGCTAGGGATAAAACGTGAAGTTAAGTTAAGTTTAAGTTTTTAAACTGATAAAAAAAATCTATAGAAAGAGAATAATAAAGTGATTGCTCTCATACATATGTACGACTATTTTGTTATAAAATAGATTTTGAGAAAAATAAATCATAAAAGTGTCACTTTCTTATAAATTTTAAAAGAAATTAACAAAAAAATCGAAATGAAGATAAGAAAAATGAAATTTCTGAAAGAAAGCAAAAAAAATACTTGATGTGTTTATAGCAAATTATTTCCTGAAAACTTGATGCACAATCACTTACATTATACCTTTTTACAAATTGCTATAAGCGGCGTTATCGACGTAATGTTGTTTACGTTTCGAGGAACGTCTGGGAGTGCTCACAAGTATAATATAAGAAGATTGAGAGACTCATATTGTTACTTTATGTAATATGTAGTATGTCAGTACAAGCCTTATTTTATGCTTTGTATATTAAATATTTACAATGGAATATAATAATTTAGAAGTATTCTTTGTTGCTATATTTACTTATTGAAGAGGTACTTATTATTATTCATTTCTGTATACATATACATAAATGATTATGTTTTATTTATACATATTTTTTGATTATGCCTATTTGAAAGAAAGCAAAAAAAAAACTTTTATAGTTTAAAAAGAAAATTTTTTTTCCCGAAAACTTGATGCAAAAATCACTTCATTTAAAACCCCTTTTTTTTTCATTGCCCCATAAACGGCGTTTTTCGAAGTAATTTTGTTTTCGTTTTTAGGAACGCGGGGGGTGCTCACAAATATAATA
>CAKJTV020000115.1:0-15448 GCA_917862395.2 Heliconius sara | reverse complement strand
TTACTTGAACCACGTATTTTAACATGATAAGGACACAAGATGTTATTTACTAAATATACATAATTTTACTTGAAAAAATATGTTTTATATTTTACAGTGCCATTTAGTAAAGTGGCCCACCATTAACCTAAATGTTGAGAAATGCACTATTCTTTCGGTCAACGTCAAATTATAATTAAACATTAAATAACGCGTAATTTACCTACAAATAGAGAATAAAATTTGCATACAAACTGTAAAGGGTCAGTAGCAAAGCTTGGTTATTCAAATAGATGAAGTTTTTTTTTGTGTTGCTTCATTACCAGAGGGAGGATTATGAAAATATTAAATATTTTATTTCGTAGAGTGGGAATCGAACTATAAAAAACTGCTAACATTTGTTGTTTATACATATATGCGAATACATACATACGAATGTATGTCGATTTCTGAATCTCTTCCGTGTACTTTTGGTATTATTCGATTAAGCAGTTCCGATTTTAACTTACAATTGATAATTTTACGTCGATTATTTTTGTATTTTCGTACGAGCTTTTCTTTAAAAATATGATATATTTTCTACAGGTTAGTACTTTATTACTATAATACTATAATATATAAAACTTTATTGCTTCCAATATATACGCTTAATAAGAATAAATAACCAACGAGATAGTGGACAATTTACCTTTTTTTATGAATCGACCTAAAGATTTTCTTGCCCCAATAGTAGCCTCAGGACATATCGTTCTCGGAACAAAGCTCAAAATATAATAAATTCTTACGTCAAAAGTCTCAACCAAGAACATCATAAATTTATTTATAAATAATCTGAAATAATTATCAGAGCAAGGAAATGAAAATATTAAATACTAGCGACCCGCTCGCGGCTTCGCCCGCTTTAACCACAGACTTATTTACTTAAAATACTAAAATTATATTCATGTTTCAATATACCTATACTGTATATTTGCAACGCACTTAAGATTTCTAATGTGAAAATTATTAAAACCTTAGGTCGCATTTTCGTACCTCCCATAAGAGAGATGCAGCTGTCAATATATTAATTTCTTTAAACTTTTGCCTTTAGGAGTCCTTAGGGCCTAAGTTATGGTTATAGCTATATAGTTATAGTTATATCGATACTTACAATAAAATCCTAACTCATCGGTGTCTGTACGTGGAAGATATATTAGAAAAATTATTATTACTGTTTGTTTGTTTATCTGTCGTTCACGATAATCCCAGAAAGGGCTTAACCGATTTAAGTGCAGTTTTGTAATGTACCTAGCTTCCTTTAAATATTTAGTATTAGTTTTATTTTAAAATTTTATTTATTTTTTTTTTATTTGTTTTTTTTTATTTTTTATTTATTTTTTTTTTTTTTTTTATTTTATTTTAATTGGTTCACACAAAATTAAAACCAGATTCACGCTGTATCCAGCCTATAGCACAGTAGGTAGAGGGAACGTAAGTGTTAAGATACTGCGTATGATATATGACTGACGTGAGAAATGAAAATATGATTAAATTACAATTCAATCCTCCAAGCGGGAATCGAACCCATAACGTCACGTTACAGGTACAATTTTGTGCCCCTACGCCACGACGGCCTTCAACATTTTTACAGAATGGAAGCGTCAGCGCTGCTTTTACGGGGACAGTATATAGGATAAAATATTTTAAAGCCATACCTAAAAAAATTACTCAAGATACCTCAACAGCTTAGACGTAGGATTTTTACGCATAGATACCAATAACGTTAACACATGCTACTACAAAATATTACTAAAGGCTAAGCAACGTTGAACTTTGCCGCCAATATCTACGACTCGTATGCGGCGGTTTCCCTTTGATAGGCCTATGTCTGTTTGCGTCTTTAATGACAAATAGCATTTTATTTTAATATCAACGATAATATATAATTTACTTTGTATAAAAAAATAACTTTTTCATTTTTGGGATTTTTTAAATTGTTTTTAGAGTAGTTAAAACTATGGTTTCATTTAAAGTGGTGCTGACAAAAATAATATATAATTGAGTGTATTTAATATCTATGGAGATTTTTTAGTGAATACAACCAACAGTTATTACAACACTTGCAAAGAAAGCATATTTCAGGCATTTTTTTATTTCTTATACCTTTTGGGAAACTACCAACATTCTCATCGTTAATAAATTATTTTTTTCAAATATTTTTTTTTTTTAATATTCTGAATATTTTAGCGCCATTATGACGAAAAAAATAGATAAAATAGTCTAAATTTTTCGTTCAATTCAAAATGTTCAAAATTAAAAGTTATAAAATGTTGATCGAAAATAATTATACTGTAGGAGTATTATATATCCTGTTTAAATTTGTTTTTTTATGATATTATGTAGAATAATATATTCTATAGAGGAATCACACATTCCTCTTCACACTTTTTATTCTTTAACTATATTTATACGTAAATATATTTTTTAGAGGTTACTCTGTACTAAGATGGCAGCTCTGTTTCCGCATCTACGTCCCTGATATATCGATATGATATAAATGGTAGAAATATAAATCATTGGAAAGAAAAGGAGAGACGCAATTATATTGCATTTTTTTTTTCATACTTGAAATGTATTAACAAATTTACACACAATTCATTTGTTTTGAATATAACATTAAGGTTGATTCATAAAATATATTTGGTACTTCCTTAACATGATTATTTCATGTATTTTTTTTTATATAAAAAGTTTTGATTAAGTTTTCCTAAGAAATATATGTACTGTAACCCGCTTAAATTTGTAAATTATTTGTTTGTTTCGGTACAGGGAATTACGTTCCTGTTTTAATAAATAATGTATGCTTGCAGCGCACTTATGATTTCTAATGTGAAAATTATTAAAACCATGGTGGCATTTTAGATTTTCATTAGAAAAATTATTATTGAGGGCAATTAACAAAGTAATAGAACCAGAAACAATAATATTTGTAAATTTTGTTTGTTTGTTGGTTTTTTTGTTAGTCGACGCTTATCTCAGAAACGATTTAAGCGATTTAAAGAGCTAAGACGTGAGCGCGGTGCGGGAGCGGTAAAATCGGTTTAATTGTTTTTATTGTAACATTCGTCATGTATGAATGGTGTAATGATTAAAAAACTGACCTTTATAACTATTTATTTATACCCTCATAGAGAAATGATAGCTTTTTTGGGCACTGTTAATTTTTTAAGAAAATAAATTTGATCAAAATAAACTTATTTATCTTTTTATCTATATATATAAAAGGACATGTACCTGACTAACTGAGGTAAGACGCACGCACAGCCGTAACCGTTGATGGGAGAAACGTGAAGTTTGGACAGATGTTCATTTAAATAATTTTGAAAATTTTTTACCCTAAACGGATGAAATAGGGGTTAAAAGTTTGTATGATTTTTTTTAAAACAGCACCGATTTTCATAAAATTTAAAAGTCAGCAGACACTTTAAAATATTTCATTAGACACGTGTTTCATGGTTTTTAGAATTCATCCACTTAGGGATGAATTCTAAAAACAATGGACGGAGTTGAAAGTTTATATGAAAAAATCTTTAAATCGCCACCGATTTTTATAAAACATCAAATTCAGACTGTTAAAAATATTTTATTGAACACGCTTTTGGTGTTTTTTGAGAATTCACCCCTAAGGGTGCTAATAAGCAGGCGAAGTTGCGCGCGCCCGCTAGTTTTAAGATAAAAATTAAAATAATATATAATATTTTATATATACTGTAATAACATATAATATATTTATCAAAATGAGAATGTATTGTTTTGTTTGATAGCTCAAGGAAAGATCATTTTAGAAAGTTGTTTAATTATATTAGAATTATAAAAACTACTAACATTTTTATGGTGAATAAAATATTGTCTGTGTTTTCCACCTGAAAAACCCTTAGGGGAGAAAAAATATTAAATATATATAAAAATATAGACACCACATTAGTATCGATACTGTTTTACTGTTAATAATAAATGAAAAAAATGACATACTACGTACAGGATACCTTTGTATGCAAAGTTTAAAGCTATTCATTATGACAGAATATAAAATATATATATTTTAGATGTCCCTCTGTACTACGGTGGCGGCTCTGTCCTAGTTTGCACTTTTTCCTTTGAAAATTAGTTATTGTAACATAACTCTAATAGTTACACATGGCATCGTTAAATTTTTGTAGATATTGATGTCTTCTATAAAACTGTAGTACATCACTTTGCTCTATTGTCAATAATTTCCACAGCGTACGCGATATAAGGTTTTTTTTTTGGTATTTTTTTACACCTTAATCGTTAAATTGTAAAAGAATTTTCCAAATTGGTCTCGTAGTTTTGGGGCCTATTCAAATCAAATAAGGAAACAAAAAATCTAAACGATTGTCTTAATAATTTTAGTGATATCGATGCACCTCCCCCTCACCCCCGCAGAGTTACTCGCCACGGTGCGCGAGGCCACACGACACACACTCCGCATTTTTTATTATTACATGATTTTCTTTAGATTGATATCCGTTGTATCTCTTGAATGGGACATCCGATTTTATTAATTTAAAAAGTATTTTACAGGTATTGAAATTATCTTTAATAAAATATCATTTAATAGGATAAGGATTAATGCAGAGGTATGAATAATATGGTTTGATTATTGTCGGCACTTTTGTTAACTTATAAAATATAAAAAAATGGTTATATTGTCATAACTACAGTAGTTGGACATATGCTATCGCGGACTTTTTTATAGATATTGATGCGCTCTATAATACTGTAGAACATTGTTTTGTTCTATCATCAATAGTTTTCGCAGCGCACGCGATGATAGAATTGTTAAGATCAATTTCTTATCACCTTGGGTTACATTATTGCATTTTTATTAGGGATCTCTATTTTTTTTGAAAATGTTATATAGCCTATGCTGGTCAGTGAAGATGCAGCTTTCTTATAGTGAAAAAAATATTGAAATCGGCCCGGTAGTTTTTGTGTGAAAACTCTACAAACATACACACATACATACATACAAAAATACAAATCTTACCTCTTTATAATATTAGTATAGATTCAATTGGGATGGAATCGAACCCACAAGCGTCGCGTTTACAGTCTTGGTCTGAAGGTTTGTATATCTGTACCAAAGGCCAAATTACAATATTTGGCTTAACAGAAGATGTGGAAAATAAAATTAATAGAAAAAATAACTTTATAGAAAACGTGGAAAGTAGCCTAAAATCATTGAATTATTTTGTTAGCTCACTCTTGTAAAGGAGGCTAGGTTAGGTGAAAAAGATGATAAAAACAGCGGAATTGTGTCAATCGGGGGCAATCGCTTGTTGGCAACTGCCCTTATTGGAAGGAAACTAGTGTGAAATATTGTTATTAGGTGATACATGTCACTTATTGCAATTACACAGTATCCCTTTCCAAACAGCTTAAAAACATGTGTGTATGTGTGTATTTATCGTGTCTTTTAAAACTGTAACCGCTTCCGATTTCTAACAATATATATATTTTCAATAATTTTACTTATAATATGAACTCACATTTTAGCTACCAACAGAATTGCCGTTCTGTCGGCCATTCTTTTGCGCCCGAAAACGGGACTGCGTGTTAAGTGACGGAACGCCACGCCATTTCTATGTTATTCTCTATTCATTTTTAAAAAAATATCCAGTTTTTCATTTACGTTAAATAAGAAATGTAGTTTTGTATCGCCTCCAATTATATATTAGCTGACAAAAGGTGTCAAATGGATAACGTTATTTTGTTTTATTCTGCCTGCCAGTATAAGATGAGAGATAGAGAAAGAGATACTTAAATATTCACATATTATATATATATATATATATATATATATATATATATATATATATATACTTAAATATTCACATATTATATATATATATATATATATATATATATATATATATATATATATATATATATATATAATATGTGAATATTTAAGTATTTCAAACAATGGAATATGTCTAATTGCTACAAAGTTTTTGTAAAAGTAAGGCAAATTTTTCGTTAATTAAACTCCGTTTTTGTAAGATGTTGACAGAAAAATTTCGCAATTAGAAAATTTCTTTAACTTCGAAGTTGATTAATAAGAAGCTCCGACGGATGAGCTAAAGTTGAATATTCTAGTTGATTAAACAAGTGCTTGAAATTAATAAAAGATTATTGTATTTTTTACTTTTAAGTTAAAGTATTTTTGACGCACCTTTTGGACGGTTTCCAATTATAAGGATTGATATAGTATTTTAAGGATTATTTTAGTTATTTATTACTTTTTAAACATTTTTTTAAAGTGTTATTCAACAATTAGGAAAGAAAAAGAATTATTTAGAAAACCGACCAGGCGCTCTGACCAGTTGGTCGGTTTCCAGGAGGCGCAGGTTCGAGTCCCGCTACGTTCAAAATTTTAAACGATTGCTATGTCTAAATATGTATTTATTACTTTTTAATATGCCGTATCTTATAAAGAAAACATGAAACCCTTAGAGGATCACAAATGGCCGTCTGTCCGTCGAAGTTATGTCGTATTGTTCAAGTATATTGTTTCTCTGCAATATAAACAAATTAACCCAAATAAAATATTTAAAAAATACATACAAATCATATTTTAAAAATCTTAAAATCCCATTTTCGTATCATAACATTTCAAATTGGTAGAATTTAATAATCAACCTTATTACCGATATATGTTGACCTCAATAAAACCAAACCTTAATTAGACATAACAAAGAGTCAGGGCTGCTCATTAAAATGTTAAATAATGTGAAAATTGCAACATTTAAGCTTAGCGATAAAGAATTAGGCATTAACGCCGGCCAAATTATACTAAATGACGCCTGTAATTACAACCATTTTGTAGGTTTTCGTTTCAATTAAAATAATTAACAGTTTTTATGTTTATTATATTGTGTTCAATAATGAAAAGTCAATAGAAACAAAGTCGTGGTGCAGGCACAAGGTAGTTACTGTTAAAATGACAGGTTGTGTTCGATTCCTACACAAGGAAATTAAATATTTAGTATTTTGATCTCGTCGCTGTGGTGTCGAGGCTAACGTGCGGCGTTGAGATCCTATTAACACTCAATACCTCCAGATTTCAGTGGAAAGTGAGGAACAAAGTGTCTTAGCACTACGCTCTCTCTGCCCTGCTGCATGCAGGGTTTCGGGTGAAGCTAGAAAAACAAATGTATTAAAATCTACATTTTCTATTCACATACTTTATATGTAAATAGAAAATGTAGATTTTAATGCTTTTGTTTTTTTAGCTGGAGAACTGTAACCGCAATTTTGTTTATGTGGACTATATTAAGTCTATAATTAGGGAAATATTGTTTATCCTAATCTATTACAAAAATCTTCTTTTTGCTTCTGTACTCTTTTACATTTTTCTTACATACATAAGTCAACCACTCATAATAGAAGAGTTTTATAGTGCGCATGTACAAGAGGTGTCTACTTTTTTAATTTTATTTTTATTTTTCTTATATAGGTAGGTTCACATAAAAAGTGAAAGTAATTTGTGAAAGGTTCTTTTCATTTCTTTTACTTTGGTGTCGAGGCAAAGCGCGGCGTTGAGTTCCGTCACTCCAGAATTTGCCGAAAATTGCAGAGCGCAGTGGAGTTCCACTGTATTTCGCATCAGGTAATGCCGGGCCCCGGCGCCCAACCCATCTTAAAGGCCGCAACACACCTGTAACTCCTCTGGGGTTGCACGGGGTCGTGGGCGGCGGTAATCACTTACCATCAGGTGACCCGAACGCTCGTATGCCGTATCCCTTCCATAAAAAAAAATCGAAGAAAATAAGTACTATATAATGCCAATCATATTTAAACCATAGTTTAAGCATATATGTCGACTAATCTTGGATAACGCTATATTGCATTCTAAAATGAACTCCTCACCCTTGCGGTGGCTCACTCGAGTGCAAATCCCGATATGTTCTCAATACTACTTGAACTTGGTCACTTAGTTTAGAGCTGTTGATAATAATTATTGTACTGATTGACTGATGATCTCTTCCACATATACATCCGCTTACCACTTACTGTCGAAATCTCGGAGCTTTGGGTATTGAGAGGCGGAGCTCAACGCCGCGTTTCGCCTTCTTACCCGAAAGAACAGCAGTATCGAACCTACAATCGTCGCGATTACATTAACACAATTGTGCCTCTGCACAACGGTAGTCTCATAAACATTTAAATAAGTCTTACAACTTTTCTAATTAGTCGAATATAGTAAATTACAGATCATTCACACATTTAGTAAAAAATACTTTGAAAATGTCAAAATTTATCCTTAGTTATGTTAATACCTTCTTCTATATGTTAGTTATATATAATATCGAATTATAGTTAAATCACACAAAGAGCGCTCACAGTGAACTTACTGCGCGAGTCGTGCTACTTCCGATTTAATTAATATACTAATTAACTTGCAGGTCCATTAGTTAGTAAGTGTGGGTATAACATGTATGTACATATATATTGGTAGCTTCCTGTAAGACTGCTACTGATATTTCTAATTGAATGTCTAATTGAATAAAGTTATTTTTCTTTTGATTAATAATATCTATATCTATCTGTATTTATTTACGGGTCAAGATTAGAAAAGTTTGAGTTTTGTTTTACACAAAAATTATTGAACAGGTACCTAATTCCATAAAGTTTTTAAAATTCGTACGGTAAATCAAACAAACCATCGCGCTTACAGTTCGAGGTTGGTCGATGAACCCACGACTATATTTATGATGCTATGACAAATCTTATATGTTTTAAAGTTAAAATAAATAATAGTAGTAGTGTTTATTCTATATTTGAAAAGGAAGGCTCAGAAAGGAAGAAGTCTATCAAAATAGAGTTATAAGATATTCTTACATTGGAAAATATAAGACAGACACCTAAAAGTAATGTAAGTAAAACGATACATAATTAAACTTATAATAATTTAAAACTTTAATTTATTATACCACCTTTTAGCTTATCAAAAATATTAAAAAGGGAAAGAAAATTCCAAAATAAAAAAAACCTTTTGTTTTATTTACAACACAACAAAACTATGAAAATTACATTCAGATTATTTTTGTAAAGTTGATAACCCTATTATCTAGCCTGGGTTCTTATACCAACAGTTAGTGCGCTTACATGAATAGAAGCTGCCTTTAATCAAAGAGGAGGAAGGAAACCTAGACAGTATACAGTAATACAATATGGAAAACATTATACATTACATATTTTTTTTATATTTACTTTTTTATTTCAAGTTATATTAATTAAATTATATGTATACGAAAAATGTAAGTACAAAATTTATATTTGGTAAAAAAACACAATAAGGAAAAGAAAAAAGAAATTCAAATTCAAAAATTCATATTACATTAGCAATATAGAACATACGTAGTGGTGTGTGTGTTATTCTCAATAAAACAGTATGTGTTAACTATAATTCCGAGCTTCAAGTACTAGGCTAGCAGCACCGTGTAGGAGGGCTTGTTCGCAAGCACGGCGCTCGAGGCGGTCTTACATTCTCTATATAACTATCTAATACATTCTGATTATTCTGCTTACTTCTATAGTATATACTAGTTGTTAGTGCGTGTTTTATTCTACTAGGCTGTATTTGGGAAGGGATGGATAGGAGTAGAAGGAGCAATAGGCACAAACCTAAGCAGCGGTGGGGCGCTTGGGACGCGTGTGTGGTACAGCCGCTGGCAGCATACCCTGACTCCACAGCTGGACCCTCTTCACGGATCTGTAGGAAATAATTGCATTTAAATGAATCATCAGAAAATAAAAAATGATAGTAAAAATATAAATATATGGAAAAAAATAGCTATTTGAATATTCTTCAATTATAAGTACACAGTATTTCATTAGCATCATTGTACTTCTCTTAAATTTTTGTATTTAAAGAAATACCTACTTGTCATATTAAATATTACAATTACTCAGTTTATTGATTAATATATCAGATATTTTTTCGGGAAAACCTATAATAATACATTCATATCTAGATGTTAAATACGAGACTATATTAAATACTTAACACAACAAAAAATGTTTTTGTAAAGATTAATGAGTAATAAATATTCTTTACGATATTAGCAAAATTAAATACAAAAGTTGCATTATCGCAATTAAAATGTCTCGAAAATTGGTTTAAAATGGGAAACGGAGTGTTCTAACATTACGTTCCCCCTACCCTGTCCTACCCTGTTATATGTGGGATACAGCTAAAGTAAATTGCATATAGTATTTGAATTATGTAGGTATATACATATGTGGGTACGTAAATTTTATAGTAGATAATTATTTTAGTTTTAAGTAACAGACGATGATAAATTTTAAAAAACGTGATAAAATTAGAGTAAAAATCATTTGATAATTTAAATTAATACTGAAATGCTTCACTTAATTCCATATCTTTTATAAAAATGAAATCACCACCATCCACAAAAAGATAAATACGTTAAAACCTTCGAAATAACTTTTAAATCCATGAATGTTAACTTCAAACAAAAATTAAAGTTCATTCACATTAAGTTCAATAATTCACGAAATTGCCGTACAAAGTGTCGGGTATCAACTTATCGACGAGACCGAGACAGTACTTAGCTTTTGATAAAGTTTAAGAGTATCGTGCGTCCGACAGCGAGTGATAAATCGTCAATAAACTCTATTATTAAATATGTATTTTTTTTAATGCTTCATGCTGTATCCTGAAACATAGCAGGGTAGGTAGAGGGAACCTCGGAACCTAGTATTGAGTGGTGGAACTCGACGCTGCGCTTTGCCTCGTTACTAGAGCGAGGAAATGAAAATATAACACTGTTAGATATGTTAAATTGACATGATGATAATATTGTTCGTAGATACAGATATGTGAGATACAGTTTTATCTATAAAACTTATATGCAAATGGTTGTAAATGTTTTAATAGCGATCAAATATATATAAAGTTAATGATGTTTGAAAAACTTAATGTGTGAAATAGTGTTACTGTTATTAGTTTTTGTCACGCTGTGTCCCGCATATCGCAGGGTAGACAGAGCGAAACTAGTGTGAAGACATTCCGCTCCTCACCTTATGCCGAATTCTGGAGGCATTGCGTGTTGAGTGGTAGAACTCAACGCCGCGCTTCTTCTCGACACCAGAGCGAAGAAATGAAAATATATGTTTAAGTAAATATTTCATCTCCTCGAGTGAAAATCGAACCCACAACAAGCTGATTTTATAATCACACTTGACAGTAGGTTCTCCCTGCCTATCCTCACAACAGTGTGCGGTATACAGCGTGAAGTTGGAAAAAAAAATCAGCGCAATTTTACGAAAATTGATGTGAACGCAAAACACGACATACAAGTCTAGAACAAAGTGGTGCACCAAAATAAAACGCATAAAACGTAGCGACGGACAACATGCAAGTACCGTTGGCTTGGAGGGGCGCTGGATATATTCGTTGAATTTTCGGATACTGCTCGAACAAACTCGACATCTTGCGGCCTCTGGCGTCCGACAGGGGGTCCGTCAGGTCCCCTTGCAGGTTCAAACTCAGGTCCGGGACGGCCGACGTCGCTCGCCACGTCGTGCTCTCTATGGGCGAGCGAGTCGCCGGACGACCTTGTTTCCTCTGCGAATTCCTATTGGGATTCTTGGAGTTTTTGTTCTTTTTCCGCTTCACCAACCCCACCGTGTACTGTGTGGGCACTATATGGACAGATTTCCCTCTGTTGTTTTTCCTTCCAGCCTGAACGACCACGGGGCGTGTCGCGTTGCTTCTGTTCCGGATTATCGGACTTCTGAATGGTATCGGATCATTTTTGGCAGCCGGTGTACTTGTCCCGTATAATGTCAACGACCAATCTTGTAACGTTGCCCGACCTAGTTCGAAAGCGAGTAAGTAGATTCTGTAAATCCCTTATGAATCGATAAATATAGTACACTTTGGAAACTAGCACACGGATTTCGATTTATACGTTCTTTCTAGACTTTGATATTAGTAAAGTTTTTAATCTCTCGTGACTATACGAAGTGTCCTCGTTAAAGAAATGCTATTGAGACTTATATATTTTAAGTTCTGTAGTTAAAAAAGTTTGTAAAATAAGTTATATTAACCTTAGGAAATCTAATATGGTTTTGCCTTTGAAGCTTTAAGCAAACTATTATATATACTTCAGTATGTCCAAGGACAGCAATTTATGTACATTAAGAAGAAAATATAACGTTTATTTACTAAAATAAATTTAACTCTTGGAACGTTTCTAAACGTCTTCTTTAGTAGTTTACATTCAACAAAGTACGGTATTCTATACGCTTGTGAACCAGCTTGTGCTCGCTGCACATCTTATCGCTTGCATTAGAAAACTTGTAGAGCACTCGATGACGGTCAACACTCGACGAGCGTGTAAGCTTTACTTTCATATGAGAGAGTGCTGAGAGAGATGAAGGCGTCACCGATGCATCGTATGACAATATTCTACTTTTATAATTGAATATTGATATCGAACAAATATAGATTTGTTATCTATTTATTTATGAATGTTATGTAGACATAGAAAACATGAATAATATAAAATTTTCTCTAGCCTTAAGCCCAATTTGTCGGTTAAATATATTACAATTACACAGAAACACGAATAAATAATTACAAAATTGAATGTTTTTTTTACACCATTACAATCATATTTAAGCTTATAAGAATTATTTGTACTTTTTAATAATAATTGTAAAAAACATATACGCTTACCCATATAACGTCCTTCGTTAGATACTTCCAGTTGCCACACTCCCAGCGGCGCCTCCCCCCACATGTGTACAGACATGAACGGCCAAGAGTTAAAGCCAGCTCGCGATGAATTGTGTGCCCTCTTGGAGTTTATTTTTTGTATAATCTATATATATAATATTTTCGTACATAGTTCGATATAGTTTCATTCGATATTCAACATCACATTTATTACGAGGAATATGCACGCTACTACCCGCATACAACAGGGTATGCACAATAGGCACCTAGTGTTAAGACACTCAGATTCTCACTTTTCGATAAAGTTTCGAGCACTACACTACGCTGCTCGAGAATTTTGTGATAAAATAATATATAAATCTAAATGTTTTATTAGGCTTTTTAATTTGCAACCACTAGTTTATTTTGATTGCTGTTTTTAGTTTATATTTGTCTTCTATCTATAATAAAATATTTACATTTATCTATTATAAATATTTAATTTAATTTTATATTTATGTTTAATCCGCTTTAGATCTTCACTAAATTAATCTTCAAAGAAATTTGTGAAACATCATGTCTATTTTCTAGTCGTTTAAACTATCTACATAATTCTTTATAAAGACATTAATTTACGTAATATTTTCTCAAATAATATTCCTTCATCGTTACATATATTGAAGAAAATAAAATACAATAGTTATTAGAATGTTGACAGGTCTCAATGGAAAAATCAAAACATCGTTTGCATGATTTATCGACGCTATGATTAAACAAAGGAGAAGATGGCAATTGAAAAATTTTAAATTTAAATTTGTATTTGATAGATTTGTTCGAGTAACGCTATTCAGCAAGCAATGCTCAAAAAAAAGGAGAAGGGAGTGCTTATAGGCGTGTCTTAACACTAGATCTCCTCTTTTTTTTATTTTATATTATTTTTTATATGGAAAAGGACAACGCAAACGAGCGTGCAGGTCACCTGACGGTAAGTGAATACCGCCGCACACGACCCCGTGCAACACCAGAGGAGCTACAGGTGCGTTGCCGACAAGGTGGAGATAGACGCGCTCTTGGAAGGTACTCATGTAGTATCGACCTGGAAACACTGCCGCGGGTAGGCCATTCCACAGTTCCGCGTAGAAGGAAGTTCCTACGAAACCGGACAGTAGTAACCGGACAGTGGATTGCCACATATCCAGGTGGTGTGGATGATATTTTAGCTTATGGCGTACTGTGCGGTTAGAAAATTCGGCAGCAGGTAACAGGTCCAACAGTTCTTCAGAACACTCCTCAAAGTTCGTCCCCTTTAAAGCTCTTAATAATACATAAATGTAGGTAAGTAATGAAGTTTGAAGAAGATAATATACACGTATTTCTGCTTATGCAACTAAGTATTTTACATATTAATCAATGAAATTAATTTATTTCATTATTTTTCATCGTCTCTCTGTATCTGAGAACTTCGTGGTAAGACACTTGCGTTGCTCTCATTCCACCGAAATGTAAACGTAAGCGCGACAGTTGTGGGTTCGATTCCGTCTACAGGAAATGAAATATATAATATTTTGATATCTTTGCTCTGGCATCGAGACAGAGGACGACGTTGAGTTTTACCACTCGACAGGAAATGCCTACCGAATTCCGTAGAAAGTCAAGAACCAAGTAACTTAAGACCCTGGTACTTGCGGGATCCAGCGTGAAGTTGAAAAAAAAGTTGGTATGGTTTTTTATTATAACTCTAAATGCTAAGAAAAGAAATACACGAATAGATATATGGAAAAGCCAATTTGTAAACTGCCACCTTTAGATGTACCGGAGTATAATCAAGTCACCTCCCTTGAGCAAAACTATTTGATGTTAAATTGCTTCACTAATTAGCCGTATAACTTTGAAACGACGCTATTTGTTTAGCAGGATGCACTTTTCACTGTTTTACTTTGATGCCTTAGCTAATATTATTTTTTATAAGAAATTTTAGTAGAGAATCATAAGTTAATGAAACAAGAAGATTTTCTATTATAGATAACCTTTTCTTCTATATCTTTATTCTATATATTTATTATGATATAATATTTTAATAATAAATTTATTTTGTCTTGTGACTAGAGGGTAGAAACGTAAATATTAATAAATAATAGTTAATTCCCCCGAGCTGGAATCGAACACACAACGTTACAGTCACACGCTCGTGCCTCTGCGCCAGCCATAAGGGACTCAAAATAAATCATGTACTATAAATTTGATTTTATATATTTGCCGAATTTGCATACAATATAAACATAACCGCAAGCCACAAACATACAAAATTGCAATTATAAGCAAAATAAAATAAAATAAATACCGAAATTATAGTAATATATTTTTTTAAATTTTATTCATTCCATTCCATTCATTGAACGAAACGACGTTTTATTGTCATGTATGCAGTCATGCTCATCTAGAATAATACAATGCACCACTAAGTGCCAAGATTGTCTACAAATTGGTTGAAATACAAAAAATATTTTATAATATTTTTGCATATTTAGATACTTCTGTTATCGGTTTCATTGTATTCTTTTTATAATAACATTAGTAATACAAATATATTAAAATCACGGCTCACGGCTTCACTTAAACCAATATATATACACCTGTATTGATATGTAGTTTTTGCCAATTTTGTCAAATAACCTTCTTTAAAATAGAATAAATATACCTATTTTTTTTATTTAT